>JAQBSW010005120.1:0-60891 GCA_029291075.1 Eudiplozoon nipponicum | reverse complement strand
TATAATTGGATTTTGAGACGGAATTGCCTCATCCTTTATGGATTCTGCGAATTTGTTATTATTTAACAGATTATATTGGCTAAATGGAGCAGTAAATGACAGACAAGAAATAGAGTAACATTTATAATAGGATTTTGAGGCGGAATTGCCTGATTCTTTATGGCTTGTGCGAAATTGCTGTTATTTAACAGACTATTTTGGGTGAATGCACGCAGTAAATGCCATAGACAAGAAATCGTGTAACAATTATAATTGGATTTTGAGGCGGAATTGCCTCATCCTTTATGGATTCTGGGAATTTGTTGTTATTTAAAAGATTATTTTGTGTAAATGCATGCAGTAAATGACATAGACAAGAAATAGAGTAACATTTATAATAGGATTTTGAGGCGGAATTGCCTGATTCTTTATGGCTTGTGCGAAATTGCTGTTATTTAACAGACTATTTTGAGTGAGTGTACGCAGTAAATGCCATAGACAAGAAATCGAGTAACAATTTTAATAGGATTTTGAGGTGCAATTGCCTGGTCCTTTATGGCTCGTGCGAGATTGCTGTTATTTTACAGACTATTTTGGGTAAATGCACGTAGTAAATGCCATAGACAAGAAATTGAGGAACAATTATAATTGGATTTTAAGGAGGAATTGCTTCATCCTTTAAGGATTCTGCGAATTTGTTGTTATTTAACAGATTATTTAGGATAAATGCATGCAGTATATGACATAGACAAGAAATAGTGTAACATTTATTATATAATTTGGAGGCGGAATTGCCTGATTCTTTATGGCTTTTGCGAAATTGCTATTATTTAACAGACTATTTTGGGTAAATGCACGCAGTAAATGCCATAAACAAGAAATCGAGTAACATTTATAATTAGATTTTTAGGCGGAATTGCCTCATCCTTTATGGATTCTGCGAATTTGCTGTTATTTAACAGATTATTTTGGGTAAATACATGCAGTAAATGCTATTGACAAGAAATAGAGTAACATTTATAATAGGATTTTGAGGCGGAATTGCCTGATCCTTTATGGCATGTGCGAGATTACTGTTATTTAACAGACTATTTTGGGTAAATGCACACAGTAAATGCCATAGACATGAAATCGAGTAAAAATTATAATAGGATTTTGAGGTGGAATTGCCTGATCCTTTATGGCTTGTGCGAAATTGCTGTTATTTAACAGACTATTTTGGGTAAATGCATGCAGTAAATGCCATAGACAAGAAATCGAGTAACAATTATATTTGGATTTTGAGGCAGAATTGCCTCATCCTTTATGGATTCTGCGAATTTATTGTTATTGAACAGATTATTTAGGGTAAATGCACGCAGTAATTGCCATAGACAAGAAATCGAGTAAAAATTGTATTAGGATTTTGTGGCGGAATTGCCTGATCCTTTATGGCTTTTGCGAGATTACTGTTATTTAACATACTATTTTGGGTAAATGCACGCAGTAAATGCCATAAACAAGAAATCGAGTAACAATTATAATTGGATTTTTAGGCGGAATTGCCTCATCCTTTATGGATTCTGCGAATTTGTTTTTATTTAACAGATTATTTTTGGTAAATGCATGCAGTAAATGCTATAGACAAGAAATAGAGTAACATTTATAATAGGATTTTGAGGCGGAATTGCCTGATCCTTTATGGCTTGTGCGAGATTACTGTTATTGAACAGATTATTTAGGGTAAATGCACTCAGTAAATGCCATAGAGAAGAAATGGAGTAACAATTATAATTGGATTTTGAGGCGGAATTGCCTCACCCTTTATGGATTCTGCGAATTTGTTGTTATTTAACAGATTATTTTGGCTAAATGCATGTAGTGAATGACATAGACAAGAAATAGAGTAATATTTATAATAGGATTTTGAGGCGGAATTGCCTGATTCTTTATGACTTCTGCGAAATTGCTGTTATTAAACAGACTATTTTGGGTGAATGCACGCAGTAAATGCCATAGACAAGAAATCGAGTAACAATTGTAATAGGATTTTGAGGTGCAATCTCCTGGTGCTTTATGGCTTGTGCGAGATTGCTGTTATTGATCAGACTATTTTGGGTAAATGCACGCAGTAAATGCCATAGACAAGAAATCGAGGAACAATTATAATTGGATTTTGAGGCGGAATTACCTCATCCTTTATGGATTCTGCGAAATTTGTTTTTATTTAACAGATTATTTTGGGTAAATGCATGCAGTAAATGACATAGACAAGAAATAGAGTAACATTTATAAAAGGATTTTGAGGCGGAATTGCCTGATCCTTTATGGCTTGTGCGAAATTGCTGTTATTTAACAGATTATTTTGGGTAAATGCACGCAGTAAATGCCATAGACAAGAAATCGAGGAACAATTATAATTGGATTTTGAGGCAGAATTGCCTCATCCTTTATGGATTCTGCGAATTTGTTGTTATTGAACAGATTATTAAGGGTAAATGCACGCAGTAATTGCCATAGACAAGAAATCGAGTTAAAATTTTAATAGGATTTTGTGGCGGAATTGCCTGATCCTTTATGGCTTTTGCGAGATTGCTGTTATTGAACAGATTATTTAGGGTAAATGCACCGAGTAAATGCCATAGAGAAGAAATGGAGTTACAATTATAATTGGATTTTGAGGCGGAATTGCCTCATCCTTTATGGATTCTGCGAATTTGTTGTTATTTAACAGATTATTTTGGCTAAATGCATGCAGTGAATGACATAGACAAGAATTAGAGTAATATTTATAATAGGATTTTGAGGCGGAATTGCCTGATTCTTTATGACTTCTGCGAAATTGCTGTTATTAAACAGACTATTTTTGGTGAATGCACGCAGTAAATGCCATAGACAAGAAATCGAGTACCAATTGTAAAAGGATTTTGAGGTGCAATCTCCTGGTGCTTCATGGCTTGTGCGAGATTGCTGTTATTGATCAGACTATTTTGGGTAAATGCACGCAGTAAATGCCATAGACAAGAAATCGAGGAACAATTATAATCGGATTTTGAGGCGATATTACCTCATCTTTTATGGATTCTGCGAATTTGTGTTTATTTAACAGATTTTTTTGGGTCAATGCATGCAGTTAATGACATAGACAAGAAATAGAGTAACATTTATAATAGGATTTTGAGGCGGAATTGCCTGATTCTTTATGGCTTGTGCGAGATTGCTGTTATTGAACAGATTATTTTGGGTAAATGCACGTAGTAAATGCCATGGACAAGAAATCGAGTAACATTTATAATAGGATTTTGAGGCGGAATTGCCTGATTCTTTATGGTTTGTGCGAAATTGCTGTTATTTAACAGACTATTTTGGGTAAATGCACGCAGTTAATGCCTTAGACAAGAAATCGAGTAACAATTATAATTGGATTTTTAGGCGGAATTGCCTCATCCTTTATGGATTCTGCGAATTTGTTGTTATTTAACAGATTATTTTGGCTAAATGCATGTAGTGAATGACATAGACAAGAAATAGAGTAATATTTATAATAGGATTTTGAGGCGGAATTGCCTGATTCTTTATGGCTTGTGCGAAATTGCTGTTATTAAACAGACTATTTTGGGTGAATGCACGCAGTAAATGCCATAGACAAGAAATCGAGTAACAATTGTAATAGGATTTTGAGGTGCAATCTCGTGGTCCTTTATGGCTTGTGCGAGATTGCTGTTATTGAACAGACTATTTTGGGTAAATGCACGCAGTAAATGCCATAGACAAGAAATCGAGTAACAATTATAATTGGATTTTGAGGCGGAATTGCCTCATCCTTTATGGATTCTGCGAATTTGTTGTTATTTAACAGATTATTTTGGCTAAATGCATGCAGTAAATGACATAGACAAGAAATAGAGTAATATTTATAATAGGATTTTGAGGCGGAATTGCCTGATCCTTTCTGGCTTGTGCGAGATTGCTGTTATTGAACAGATCATTTAGGGTAAATGCACGCAGTAAATGCCATAGACAAGAAATCGAGTAAAAATTGTAATAGGATTTTGAGGCGGAATTGACTGATCCTTTATGGCTTGTGCGAGATTGCTGTTGTTGAACAGACTATTTTGGGTAAATGCACGCAGTAAATGCCATAGACAAGAAATCGAGTAAAAATTGTAATAGGATTTTGTGGCGGAATTGCCTGATCCTTTATGGCTTGTGCGAGATTGCTGTTATTGAACAGATTATTTTGGGTAAATGCACGCACTAAATGCCATAGACAAGAAATCGAGTAAAAATTGTAATAGGATTTTGAAGCGGAATTGTCTGATCCTTTATGGCTTGTGCGAGATTGCTGTTATTGAACAGATTATTTAGGGTAAATGCACGCAGTATATGCCAATGACTAGAAATAGAGTAAAAATTGTAATAGGATTTTGAGGCGGAATTGCCTGATCCTTTATGGCTTGTGCGAGATTGCTGTTATTGAACAGATTATTTAGGGTAAATGGTCGCAGTAAATGCCATAGACAAGAAATCGAGTAAAAATTGTAATAGGATTTTGAGGCGGAATTGCCTGATCCTTTCTGGCTTGTGCGAGATTGCTGTTATTGAACAGATCATTTAGGGTAAATGCACGCAGTAAATGCCATAGACAAGAAATCGAGTAAAAATTGTAATAGGATTTTGAGGCGGAATTGACTGATCCTTTATGGCTTGTGCGAGATTGCTGTTGTTGAACAGACTATTTTGGGTAAATTCACGGAGTAAATGCTATAGACAAGAAATCGAGTAATAATTATAAAAGAATTTTGAGGCGGAATTGCCTGATCTTTTATAGCTTGTGCGATATTGCTGATGGATTGTGTGAAATTGCTGTTATTTAACAGAATATTTTGGGTGAATGCAGGCAGTAAATCCCATAGATAAGAAATCGAGTAACAATTATAATAGGATTTTGAGGTGCAATTGCCTGGTCCTTTATGGCTTGTGCGAGATTGCTGTTATTAAACTGACAATTTTGGGTAGATGCACGTAGTAAATGCCATAGACAAGAAATCGAGGAACAATTATAATTGGATTTTGAGGCGGAATTGCTTTATCCTTTATGGATTCTGCGAATTTGTTGTCATTTATCAGATTATTTTGGGTAAATTCATGCAGTAACTGCCATAGAGAAGAAATAGAGTATCAATTATAATTGGATTTTGAGGCGGAATTGCCTCATCCTTTATGGCTTGTGCGAAATTGCTGTTATTTAACAGACTCTTTTGGGTGAATGCACGCAGTAAATGCCATAGACAAGAAATCGAGTAACAATTGTAATAGGATTTTGAGGCGGAATTCCATGATTCTTTATGGCTTTTGCGAAATTGCTGTTATTTAACAGACTATTTTGGGTGAATGCACGCAGTAAATCCCATAGATAAGAAATCGAGTAACAATTGTAATAGGATTTTGAGGTGCAATTGCCTGGTCCTTTATGGCTTGTGCGAGATTGCTGTTATTGAACAGACAATTTTGGGTAGATGCACGTAGTAAATGCCATAGACAAGAAATCAAGGAACAATTATAATTGGATTTTGAGGCGGAATTGCCTCATCCTTTATGGATTCTGCGAATTTGTTATTATTTAACAGATTATATTGGGTAAATGGTGCAGTAAATGACATAGACAAGAAATAGAGTAACATTTATAATAGGATTTTGAGGCGGAATTGCCTGATTCTTTATGGCTTGTGCGAAATTGCTGTTATTTAACAGACTATTTTGGGTGAATGCACGCAGTAAATGCCATAGACAAGAAATCGTGTAACAATTATAATTGGATTTTGAGGCGGAATTGCCTCATCCTTTATGGATTCTGGGAATTTGTTGTTATTTAAAGGATTATTTTGTGTAAATGCATGCAGTAAATGACATAGACAAGAAATAGAGTAACATTTATAATAGGATTTTGAGGCGGAATTGCCTGATTCTTTATGGCTTGTGCGAAATTGCTGTTATTTAACAGACTATTTTGAGTGAGTGCACGCAGTAAATGCCATAGACAAGAAATCGAGTAACAATTGTAATAGGATTTTGAGGTGCAATTGCCTGGTCCTTTATGGCTCGTGCGAGATTGCTGTTATTTTACAGACTATTTTGGGTAAATGCACGTAGTAAATGCCATAGACAAGAAATTGAGGAACAATTATAATTGGATTTTGAGGAGGAATTGCTTCATCCTTTAAGGATTCTGCGAATTTGTTGTTATTTAACAGATTATTTAGGATAAATGCATGCAGTAAATGACATAGACAAGAAATAGTGTAACATTTATAATAGAATTTGGAGGCGGAATTGCCTGATTCTTTATGGCTTTTGCGAAATTGCTATTATTTAACAGACTATTTTGGGTAAATGCACGCAGTAAATGCCATAAACAAGAAATCGAGTAACAATTATAATTAGATTTTTAGGCGGAATTGCCTCATCCTTTATGGATTCTGCGAATTTGCTGTTATTTAACAGATTATTTTGGGTAAATGCATGCAGTAAATGCTATTGACAAGAAATAGAGTAACATTTATAATAGGATTTTGAGGCGGAATTGCCTGATCCTTTATGGCTTGTGCGAGATTACTGTTATTTAACAGACTATTTTGGGTAAATGCACGTAGTAAATGCCATAGACATGAAATCGAGTAACAATTATAATAGGATTTTGAGGTGGAATTGCCTGATCCTTTATGGCTTGTGCGAAATTGCTGTTATTTAACAGACTATTTTGGGTAAATGCACGCAGTAAATGCCATAGACAAGAAATCGAGGAACAATTATAATTGGATTTTGAGGCAGAATTGCCTCATCCTTTATGGATTCTGCGAATTTGTTGTTATTGAACAGATTATTTAGGGTAAATGCACGCAGTAATTGCCATAGACAAGAAATCGAGTAAAAATTGTAATAGGATTTTGTGGCGGAATTGCCTGATCCTTTATGGCTTGTGCGAGATTGCTGTTATTTAACAGACTATTTTGGGTAAATGCACGCAGTAAATGCCATAGACAAGAAATCGAGTAACAATTATAATTGGATTTTGAGGCGGAATTGCCTCATCCTTTATGGATTCTGCGAATTTGTTGTTATTTAACAGGATTATTTTGTGTAAATGCATGCAGTAAATGACATAGACAAGAAATAGAGTAACATTTATAATAGGATTTTGAGGCGGAATTGCCTGATTCTTTATGGCTTGTGCGAAATTGCTGTTATTTAACAGACTATTTTGGGTGAGTGCACGCAGTAAATGCCATAGACAAGAAATCGAGTAACAATTGTAATAGGATTTTGAGGTGCAATTGCCTGGTCCTTTATGGCTCGTGCGAGATTGCTGTTATTTTACAGACTATTTTGGGTAAATGCACGCAGTAAATGCCATAGACAAGAAATCGAGGAACAATTATAATTGGATTTTGAGGCGGAATTGCCTCATCCTTTATGGATTCTGCGAATTTGTTGTTATTTAACAGATTATTTAGGGTAAATGCATGCAGTAAATGACATAGACAAGAAATAGAGTAACATTTATAATAGGATTTTGAGGCGGAATTGCCTGATTCTTTATGGCTTGTGCGAAATTGCTATTATTTAACAGACTATTTTGGGTAAATGCACGCAGTAAATGCCATAGACAAGAAATCGAGTAACAATTATAATTGGATTTTGAGGCGGAATTGCCTCATCCTTTATGGATTCTGCGAATTTGCTGTTATTTAACAGATTATTTTGGGTAAATGACATGCAGTAAATGCTCATAGACAAGAAATAGAGTAACATTTATAATAGGATTTTGAGGCGGAATTGCCTGATCCTTTATGGCATTGTGCGAGATTAGCTGTTATTTAACAGACTATTTTGGGTAAATGCACGCAGTAAATGCCATAGACAAGAAATCGAGTAACAATTATAATAGGATTTTGAGGTGGAATTGCCTGATCCTTTATGGCTTGTGCGAAATTGCTGTTATTTAACAGACTATTTTGGGTAAATGCACGCAGTAAATGCCATAGACAAGAAATCGAGGAACAATTATAATTGGATTTTGAGGCAGAATTGCCTCATCCTTTATGGATTCTGCGAATTTGTTGTTATTGAACAGATTATTTAGGGTAAATGCACGCAGTAATTGCCATAGACAAGAAATCGAGTAAAAATTGTAATAGGATTTTGTGGCGGAATTGCCTGATCCTTTATGGCTTTTGCGAGATTGCTGTTATTTAACAGACTATTTTGGGTAAATGCACGCAGTAAATGCCATAGACAAGAAATCGAGTAACAATTATAATTGGATTTTTAGGCGGAATTGCCTCATCCTTTATGGATTCTGCGAATTTGTTGTTATTTAACAGATTATTTTGGGTAAATGCATGCAGTAAATGCCATAGACAAGAAATAGAGTAACATTTATAATAGGATTTTGAGGCGGAATTGCCTGATCCTTTATGGCTTGTGCGAGATTGCTGTTATTGAACAGATTATTTAGGGTAAATGCACGCAGTAAATGCCATAGACAAGAAATCGAGTAACAATTATAATTGGATTTTGAGGCGGAATTGCCTCATCCTTTATGGATTCTGCGAATTTGTTGTTATTTAACAGATTATTTTGGGTAAATGCATGCAGTAAATGACATAGACAAGAAATAGAGTAACATTTATAATAGGATTTTGAGGCGGAATTGCCTGATTCTTTATGGCTTCTGCGAAATTGCTGTTATTGAACAGACTATTTTGGGTGAATGCACGCAGTAAATGCCATAGACAAGAAATCGAGTAACAATTGTAATAGGATTTTGAGGCGGAATTGCCTGATCCTTTATGGCTTGTGCGAGATTGCTGTTATTGAACAGACTATTTTGGGTAAATGCACGCAGTAAATGCCATAGACAAGAAATCGAGGAACAATTATAATTGGATTTTGAGGCGGAATTGCCTGATCCTTTATGGCTTGTGCGAGATTGCTGTTATTGAACAGACTATTTTGGGTGAATGCACGCAGTAAATGCCATAGACAAGAAATCGAGTAACAATTGTAATAGGATTTTGAGGTGCAATCTCCTGGTCCTTTATGGCTTGTGCGAGATTGCTGTTATTGATCAGACTATTTTGGGTAAATGCACGCAGTAAATGCCATAGACAAGAAATCGAGGAACAATTATAATTGGATTTTGAGGCGGAATTACCTCATCCTTTATGGATTCTGCGAAATTTGTTTTTATTTAACAGATTATTTTTGGTAAATACATGCACTAAATGACATAGACAAGAAATAGAGTAACATTTATAAAAGGATTTTGAGGCGGAATTGCCTGATCCTTTATGGCTTGTGCGAAATTGCTATTATTTAACAGATTATTTTGGGTAAATGCACGCAGTAAATGCCATAGACAAGAAATCGAGGAACAATTATAATTGGATTTTGAGGCAGAATTGCCTCATCCTTTATGGATTCTGCGAATTTGTTGTTATTGAACAGATTATTAAGGGTAAATGCACGCAGTAATTGCCATAGACAAGAAATCGAGTTAAAATTTTAATAGGATTATGTGGCGGAATTGCCTGATCCTTTATGGCTTTTGCGAGATTGCTGTTATTGAACAGATTATTTAGGGTAAATGCACTGAGGAAATGCCATAGAGAAGAAATGGAGTTACAATTATAATTGGATTTTGAGGCGGAATTGCCTCATCCTTTATGGATTCTGCGAATTTGTTGTTATTTAACAGATTATTTAGGGTAAATGCATGCAGTAAATGACATAGACAGGAAATAGAGCAACATTTATAAAAGGATTTTGAGGCGGAATTGCCTGATTCTTTATTGCTTGTGCGAAATTGCTGTTATTTAACAGACTATTTTGGGTGAATGCACGCAGTAAATCCCATAGACAAGAAATCGAATATAGTGTAATAGAATTTTGAAGCGGAATTGCCTGATCCTTTATGGCTTGTGCGAGATTGCTGTTATTGAACAGAATATTTAGGGTAACTGCACGCAGTAAATGCCTTGAACAAGAAATTGACTAAAAATTGTAAAAGGATTTTGAAGCGGAATTCCATGGTCCTGTATGGCTTGTGCGAGATTGCTGTTATTGAACAGATTATTTAGTGTAAATGCACGCAGTAAATGCCATAGACAAGAAATCGAGTAAAAATTGTAATAGGATTTTGTGGCGGAATTGCCTGATCCTTTATGTCTTGTGCGAGATTGCTGTTATTGAACAGATTATTTAGGGTAAATGCACTCAGTAAATGCCATAGACAAGTAATCGAGTAAAAATTGTTATAGGATTTTGACGCGGGATTGCATGATCCTTTCTGGCTTCTGCGAGATTTCTGTTATTGAAAAGATTATTTAGTGTAAATGCACGCAGTGAATGCTATAGACAAGAATTCGAATAACAATTGTAATAGAATTTTGAGGCGGAATTGCCTGATCCTTTATGGCTTTTGCGAGATTGCTGTTATTGAACAGATTATTTAGGGTAAATACACGCAGTAAATGCCATAGACAAGAAATCGAGTAAAAATTTTAATAGGATTTTGAGGTGGAATTGCCTGATCCTTTATGGCTTGTGCGAGATTGCTGTTATTTAACAGATTATTTAGGTTAAATGCACGCAGTAAGTGCCTTGGACAAGAAATCGAGTAAAATTGTAATAGGATTTTGAGGCGGAATTGCATGATCCTTGCCAAGCTACTGAGTTTGCTGTTAGACAGATTGTTAGGAGTAAATGCATCCAGTAATTGCCATAGACAGAAAATCAGTAAAGATTGTAACACGATTTTGAAGCGATTACATGATCCGTTATAGCTTGTGCAGAGATTGCTGTTATTGAACAGATTATTTAGGATATTTTGCAGTATTGTGAACAAGTAATCGAGAACAATTATAATTGGATTTGAGATGGAATGCCTCATCCTTTATGGATTCTGCGAATATGTTGTTATTTATCAGATTATTTTGGGTAAATTCATGCAGTAAATGCCATAGAGAAGAAATAGAGTATCGATTATAATTGGATTTTGAGGCGGAATTGCCTCATCCTTTATGGCTTTTGCGAAATTGCTGTTATTTAACAGACTCTTTTGGGTGAATGCACGCATTAAATGCCATAGACAAGAAATCGAGTAACAATAGTAATAGGATTTTGAGGCGGAATTCCCTGATTCTTTATGGCATTTGCGAAATTGCTGTTATTTAACAGACTATTTTGGGCGAATGCACGCAGTAAATCCCATAGATAAGAAATCGAGTAACAATTATAATTGGATTTTGAGGCGGAATTGCCTCATCCTTTATGGATTCTGTGAATATGTTATTATTTAACAGATTATATTGTGTAAATGAATGCAGTAAATGACATAGACAAGAAATAGAGTAACATTTATAATAGGATTTGGTAGGTACCTCATCCTTTATAGCTTTGCGAAATTGCTGTTATTTAACAGATTCTTTTGGGTGAATGCACGCATTAAATGCCATAGACAAGAAATCCAGTAACAATAGTAATAGGATTTTGAGGCGAAATTGCCTGATTCTTTATGGCTTCTGCGAAATTGCTGTTATTTAACAGACTATTATGGGTTTATGCACGCAGTAAATGCCATAGACAAGAAATCGAGGAACAATTATAATTGGATTTTGAGGAGGAATTGCTTCATCCTTTATGGATTCTGCGAATTTATTGTTATTAAACAGATTATTTAGGGTAAATGCATGCAGAAAATGACATAGACAAGAACAGGGTAACATTTATAATAGAATTTGGAGGCGCAATTGCCTGATTCTTTATGGCATTTGCGAAATTGCTGTTATTTAACGGACTATTTTGGGTGAATGCACGCAGTAAATCCCATAGATGAGAAATCGAGTAACAATTATATTTGGATTTTGAGGCGGAATTGCCTCATCCTTTATGGATTCTGTGAATTTGTTATTATTTAACAGATTATATTGGGTAAATGCATGCAGGAAATGACATAGACAAGAAATAGAATAACATTTATAATAGGATTTTGAGGCGGAATTGCCTGATTCTTTATGGCTTCTGCGAAATTGCTGTTATTTACAGACTATTTTGGGTGAATGCACGGAGCAAATGCCATAGACAAGAAATCGAGGAACAATTATAATTGGATTTTGAGGAGGAATTCCTTCATCCTTTATGGATTCTGCGAATTTATTGTTATTAAACAGATTATTTAGGGTAAATGCCTGCAGTAAATGACATAGACAAGAAACAGAGTAACATTTATAATGGGATTTTGAGGAGGAATTGCCTGATCCTTTATGGCTTCTGCGAGTTTGCTGTTATTGAACAGATTATTTAGGGTAAATGCACCCAGTAAATGCCATAGACAGAAAATCGAGTAAAGATTTTAACAGGATTTTGAAGCGGAATTGCCTGATCCTTTATGGCTTGTGCGAGATTGCTGTTATTGAACAGACTATTTTAGGTAAATGCACGTAGTAAATGTCATAGACAAGATATCCAGGAACAATAATAATTGGTTTTGAGGTAGAATTGCCTCATCCTTTATGGATGCTGCGTATTTGTTTTTATTGAACAGATTATATAGGGTATATTCACGCAGAAATTGCCATAGAGAAGAAATCGAGTAAAAATTGTAATAGGATTTTGTGGCGGAATTGCCTGATCCTTTATGGCTTGTGCGAGATTTCTGTTATTGAACAGATTATTTAGGGTAACTGCACGCAGTAAATGCCATAGACAAGAAATCGAGTAAAAATTGTAATAGGATTTTGAGGCGGAATTGCATGATCCTTTCTGCCTTGTGCGAGATTGCTGTTATTGAACGGATTATTTAGGGTAAATGCACGCAGTAAATGCCATAGACAAGAAATCGAGTAAAAATTGTAATAGGATTTTGAGGCGGAATTGCATGATCCTTTCTGGCTTCTGCGAGATTTCTGTTATTGAACAGATTATTTAGGGTAAATGCACGCAGTGAATGCTATAGACAAGAAATCGAATAACAATTGTAATAGAATTTTGAGGCGGAATTGCCTGATCCTTTATGGCTTTTGCGAGATTGCTGTTATTGAACAGATTATTTAGGGTAAATACACGCAGTAAATGCCATAGACAAGAAATCGAGTAAAAATTGCTAATGCGATTTTGAAGCGTAATTGCCTGATCCTTTTGGCAGTGCGAGATTGCTGTTATTGAACAGATTATTTAAGGTAAATGCACGCAGTAAATACCATAGACAAGTAAAATTGTAATAGGATTTTGAGGCAGGTGCATGATCCTTTCTGCCTTGTGCAAGATTGCTGTTATTGAACGGATTATTTAGGGGTAAATACACGCAGTCAGTACCTTAGACAAGAAATCCAGTAAAAAAATGTAATAGGATTTTGAGGCGAATTGACTGATCCTTCAAGGCTGGTGCGAGATTGCTGTTATTGAACAGATTATTTAGGATAAATGCACGCAGTAAATGCCATGAGCAGAAATCAGTAAAATTAGCAAGTTTTGAGGCAGAATTACCCTGATTCTTATAAGCTTGTGCAGAAGTATTGTTTTTGTACAGACTATTTTACAGGTAAATGCACTCAGTAAATGCCATAGACAAGAAATCGAGTAACAATTGTAATAGGATTTTGAGGTGCAATTGCCTGGTCCATAACGGCTTCTGCGAGTTTTCTGTTATTGAACAGACTATTTTGGGTAAATGCACGTAGTAAAAGCCATAGACAAGAAATCGCGGAACAATTATAATTGGATTTTGAGGCAGAATTGCCTCATCCTTTATGGATTCTGCGAATTTGTTGTTATTTAACAGATTATTTAGGGTAAATGCATGCAGTAAATGACATAGACAGGAAAAAGAGCAACATTTATAATAGGATTTTGAGGCGGAATTGCCTGATTCTTTATGGCTTGTGCGAAATTGCTGTTATTGAACAGATTATTTAGGGTAAATGCACGCAGTGAATGCTATAGACAAGAAATCGAATAACAATTGTAATAGAATTTTGAAGCGGAATTGCCTGATCCTTTATGGCTTGTGCGAGATTGCTGTTATTGAACAGAATATTTAGGGTAAATGCACGCAGTAAATGCCTTGGACAAGAAATCGAGTAAAAATTGTAATAGGATTTTGAAGCGGAATTGCATGATCCTTTATGGCTTGTGCGAGATTGCTGTTATTGAACAGATTATTTAGTGTAAATGCACGCAGTAAATGCCATAGACAAGAAATCGAGTAAAAATTGTAATAGGATTTTGTGGCGGAATTGCCTGATCCTTTATGTCTTGTGCGAGATTGCTGTTATTGAACAGATTATTTAGGGTAAATGCACTCAGTAAATGCCATAGACAAGTAATCGAGTAAAAATTGTTATAGGATTTTGAGGCGGAATTGCATGATCCTTTCTGGCTTCTGCGAGATTTCTGTTATTGAACAGATTATTTAGGGTAAATGCACGCAGTGAATGCTATAGACAAGAAATCGAATAACAATTGTAATAGAATTTTGAGGCGGAATTGCCTGATCCTTTATGGCTTGTGCGAGATTGCTGTTATTGAACAGATTATTTAGGGTAAATACACGCGGTAAATGCCATAGAGAAGAAATCCAGTAAAAATTGTGTTAGGATTTTGAGGCGGAATTGCCTGATCCTTTATGGCTTGTGCGAGATTGCTGTTATTGAACAGATTATTTAGGGTAAATGCACGCAGTAAATGCCTTGGACAAGAAATCGAGTAAAATTTTAATAGGATTTTGAAGCGGAATTGCATGATCCTTTATGGCTTCTGCGAGTTTGCTGTTATTGAACAGATTATTTAGGGTAAATGCACCCAGTAAATGCCATAGAGAGAAAATCGAGTAAAGATTGTAACACGATTTTGAAGCGGAATAGCCTGATTCTTTATGGTTTGTGCGAGATTGCTGTTATTGAACAGATTATTTTAGGTAAATGCACGCAGTAAATGCCATAGACAAGTAATCGAGGAACAATTATAATTGGATTTTGAGGCGGAATTGCCTCATCCATTATGGATTCTGCGAATTTGTTGTTATTTATCAGATTATTTTGGGTAAATTCATGCAGTAAATGCCATAGGGAAGAAATAGAGTATCGATTATAATTGGATTTTGAGGCGGAATTGCCTCATTCTTTATGGCTTGTGCGAAATTGCTGTTATTTAACAGACTATTTTGGGTGAATGCACGCATTAAATGCCATAGACAAGAAATCGAGTAACAATAGTAATAGGATTTAAAGGCGGAATTCCCTGATTCTTTATGCCATTTGCGAAATTGCTGTAATTTAACAGATTATTTTGGGTGAATGCACTCAGTAAGGCCCATAGGTAAGAAATCGAGTAACAATTATAATTGGATTTTGATGCGGGATTGCCTCATCCTTTATGGATACTGTGAATTTGTTATTATTTAACAGATTATATTGGGTAAATGCATGCAGTAAATGACATAGACAAGAAATAGAGTAACATTTATAATAGGATTTTGAGGCGGAATTGCCTGATTCTTTATGGCTTGTGCGAAATTGCTGTTATTTAACAGACTATTTTGGGTGAATGCACGCAGTAAATGCCATAGACAAGAAATCGAGTAACAATTATAATAGGATTTTGAGGCGGAATTGCCTGATCCTTTATGGCTTGTGCGAAATTGCTGTTATTTAACAGACTATTTTGGGTAAATGCACGCAGTAAATGCCATAGACAAGAAATCGAGTAACAATTATAATAGGATTTTGAGGCGGAATTGCCTGATCCTTTATGGCTTCTGCGAATTTGTTGTTATTTAACAGATTATTTTGGGTAAATGCACGCAGTAAATGCCATAGACAAGAAATCGAGTAACAATTATAATAGGATTTTGAGGCGGAATTGCCTGATCCTTTATGGCTTGTGCGAAATTGCTGTTATTGAACAGACTATTTTGGGTAAATGCACGCAGTAAATGCCATAGACAAGAAATCGAGTAACAATTATAATAGGATTTTGAGGCGGAATTGCCTGATCCTTTATGGATTCTGCGAATTTGCTGTTATTTAACAGATTATTTTGGGTAAATGCACGCAGTAAATGCCATAGACAAGAAATCGAGTAACAATTATAATAGGATTTTGAGGCGGAATTGCCTGATCCTTTATGGCTTGTGCGAAATTGCTGTTATTTAACAGACTATTTTGGGTAAATGCACGCAGTAAATGCCATAGACAAGAAATCGAGTAACAATTATAATAGGATTTTGAGGCGGAATTGCCTGATCCTTTATGGCTTGTGCGAGATTGCTGTTATTGAACAGATTATTTAGGGTAAATGCACGCAGTAAATGCCATAGACAAGAAATCGAGTAACAATTATAATAGGATTTTGAGGCGGAATTGCCTGATCCTTTATGGCTTGTGCGAAATTGCTGTTATTGAACAGATTATTTTGGGTAAATGCACGCAGTAAATGCCATAGACAAGAAATCGAGTAACAATTGTAATAGGATTTTGAGGCGGAATTGCCTGATCCTTTATGGCTTGTGCGAAATTGCTGTTATTTAACAGACTATTTTGGGTAAATGCACGCAGTAAATGCCATAGACAAGAAATCGAGTAACAATTATAATAGGACTTGGGAATTCATTAATACAACGTGACACAGTCCCTCCGAGAGTTTATGGTCTAGTAAAGATTCATAAACAGGGGAATCCACTTAGATTAATCGTTAATGTACAAAACTCACCAACGTATAGATTGTCGAAATTTCTATGCAACAGAATTAGAAAATATACTTATTTCTTAGATTATACTTTAAAAAATACATATCATTTTATTGACATTATTAGTAGATATAACTTGAATGATAATGATAGAATGGCTAGCCTGGACGTTGTATCGATGTATACTAATGTCCCGGTACAAGCAGCATTAGAAAGTGTGAAGCGTTGTTTAACAGAGTTCCCAGAGATAATAGAAGGTAGTAAAATGATGTTAAGTAGTATTATGGAAATTTTAAATATTTGTATGTCCTCCACCTACTTTAAGTTCAGAAATGAATTTTATAAACAAGTTAAAGGTGTCCCTATGGGACAACCACTATCAGTCCCGGTTGCTAATATTTTTATGCACTATTTTGAAAAAAATCTGTTGTTAAAATCTCCTCTTAAGCCAAACTTGTATGTAAGATTCCTGGATGATATGTTTATAATTTGGAATCATGGGGATAATGAGTTAAATAAATTCCTCGAATTAGCCAACCAATTAGGTGAATTAAAGTTTACATTGGAAAAAGAGAATAATGATGAATTACCCTTTTTGGATGTGAAAATAAAACGGAATGGTTCCAGATTGGAAAGAGATATTTTTAGAAAAGAGACTTATTCAGGACTACTTCTTAATTTCTTATCAAATCACCCATATGGAATGAAAATAGGCATTCTTAAATCCATGATATTAAGAAGTCTTAGAATAGTGGATATAGAAAATAGAGATAAGGAAATGAGGAGATTAAAAGAAATATTCAAACTAAATAGCTATCCGTCAAGTATAATAGATAGATTAATAGATGAGATGTTACAGAGATTTAACAATAATATAATAAACAAAGTAAAGAAGGAAACGGAACCGGATAAGCACAAAATTATGGTATTACCTGATTCTAAATTGAGCAGGAAAATTAGAATAATAGCAGCTAAATACAATATTAAAACAGTTTTAAGACAATCGCTTACTATAGGCAATAAACTACCTAACCAAAAAGAAAGAGTAGAACCCCTCGAGACATCAGGAGTATATGCGATACCTTGCAAAGAATGTAATCTCAGGTATATAGGCGAAACCATGCGACCTATAAAGGTTCGTAGAGGTGAACATAAGACAGCCTGCAAATATGGACACATTCAAAGATCAGACCTAGCTAGGCATTCGAAGGAAACGGGTCATGAAATAGACTGGGAAGGATGTAAACGCATCGCGTTATGCAACCGCAACAGATTAACTAGACTAATTAGAGAGTCAATTGAAATAAAATCAGGAAAAGGTGTAATGAATGTAACATCGGTAGAAAAATCATTGGGCCCAATATTTAATGAAGCATTTTCTATGGTCAGAAAACGTGAGGCTGCGGAACATGAATTAAGTGGGAACCTAAGTAAAAACCTCGCTTATAGAAAACTGGTTGCGAATGATCTGTACCAATATCAATTTCCTATATACTTATTTTTCTCAATAAAAATGTTCCAAAAGACGGTATACCGATTTAGCAAGGGTTAGTAGATAGAACATTAGATAAGACACATTTGACTTACATTGTCGCTTATATTTTCTATATTTATGTAAGGTAGGAATATCTTAATAAATGTATAATACGTTAGTCATAGAGAAGATATTCATGGTTAATAGCTACCATGTATCCTTTTAAGAGGAAACCAAAATGTGATAGATAGACGGATATATAGATAGGCCTATGGGTAGATTGATAGGTTTATTCTATACACATAATATATATATATATATATGACTCACACTGTTGCTTATATTTATATATATATGTTTTTATACATATTTATATGTATTTTATATATTTATATAAGGTGTGAATAAATAAATATACAATTTGATTAATTGGTAAATAAAAAAAACAGTAAGAAAAGAATAAAATAATAATTTGAAATATGCAAACGTATATATATATATATATATATATATATATATATATATATATATATATATATATATAGGATTAGGGATGTTGGTCTCATACTGTTGCTTATATTCATATATATGTTTTTATACATATTGACATGTATTTTATATATTGATATAAGGTGTGACTAACGTAATAAATAAATATATAATAAGAATAGAAATTATTCATATTTAATAATTATCAATGGTCCTTTTTCTCTCTCTCTCTATTTATATATATATATATATATATATATATATATATATATATATATATATATATAAAGGTTTTACGATATTATATTTAGATATATGATGTAATGAAGTATTTTAGTCATATCAGCAAATATTCTTATGCAATTATTTCCAATAGTTGATTAACTTCGCAATGTGCTTACGATTAGTTTTTTGAAAAACGTTAGTTGTCCAGGCTATCTCTATCTTTCTCTCTTTAATCGTTCACCTAAGCGTC
Source organism: Eudiplozoon nipponicum (assembly GCA_029291075.1). Taxonomy (NCBI): domain Eukaryota; kingdom Metazoa; phylum Platyhelminthes; class Monogenea; order Mazocraeidea; family Diplozoidae; genus Eudiplozoon; species Eudiplozoon nipponicum. The sequence goes on along the minus strand of JAQBSW010005120.1, from coordinate 41,748 downwards.
GATATAACATTCACTCTCCATCCATCTACGTTACTTGCTGCTCCATATTTGAACTAATTTGTTGCTATGTGCGCAATACCTCACACACCATTGTATACATTAGAGTTCCCGGCTTTAAATAAAATACAGTATATGATAGTCAAGGTTTTAGTTTTAGCATTTTTAAATTTTGATTACCGTGACATAGTAGCAATACAGTTATAACAAATAACAAAAGGTTCGATACTGTCTCTCTCCCCTAAAATATTCTGTATACGAGATGAGATGAGGTATAGGTGAGGTAATGATTGGTCTGCTAATTATAAAAAGTTATATATTGAGTTTAGTTACTGAGACAAATTCTATGATTAAAATAGTGTTGAGTCAAATATATATAAATAGAATGGTTTTGGAACGAGGTTACCACATTTGCTTAAATCTGCTATTGTGATCAGTGTTGTGTTGCCTGATGATGGTGCTGGAAAGTAGGCACCGAAACGTCGCCAGTAAACAAAGATGTGATAGAACCGCATTTCCAATTGAAGTAAAAATGAGTCAACCCGATCAAAGACAAAACAAAATTGGAAATAGTGACAAATCGGATCTTTGTGTAACTGCCCGTGTACAGCTATTACCCGCGTACGCAAAACGCGGCATTGATAACGAACATTGAATGCTTTACACACCGCATATAATATATGAGTATATAAATATATACGTGATGCGTATATACATATATATGACGAAACCGGTCTACTGGATGAATTGCGCGGTTGTTCTACACTATACAAGTTCTGTGAGATTGAGGTAAAGACCAATTTCAGTCGTCGAACAACATAACAAAACTGACCGCGTCGCAACACACTGACGCGTTTCGACCTTCAATTATCATCATCAGAGTACGACGGCTCTCAAATGGAACCTTTGAGGTGTGTGTTCTCTAATGAAAGATTACTTACATTCTTTACTTTACTGCGGCTGACTCCTTTTAGAGGATAAGCCGGCTCCATTGATATCCCGGATTAAGCCTCTCCATGCCGGGCGGTTGGCAGCCATTTCGGCACATAAAGAGGGCCAATGACGCTCCCAGTGACGCGGACCATAAACATTGCGTAAACCTAGGAGTTCCATGTCCGATTTGATTGTTGCAAGCCATGTCTTCAGTTGCCCACCTCGGCGGCGGCGCCAGTTTGCACATTGACCTGGGTTCATCACCTGCCGTACCAGTTCGTCTTCGGGTTTGCGTAGTACGTGCCCGAACCATTGAAGTCGACGATGTTGGATCCAGACGGATAGTTGCATGATGTCACCGCATTGGTGACGAACAGATGCGTTCGACACCCGGTCCATCCATTTTGTCTTTGTGATGTACCTAAGACACCAATGGTCGAATAATTCAAGCTTTTTGGAGTCCTCAGAACGTAATGGCCAAGTCTCACAGCCATACAGTATCACAGGGCGAACAGTAACCTGGTAGACTCGGATTTTAGTTTTGAGGCTGATTTCACTTCTTCTCCAAAGTGAGTTCTTCAATTGTAAGAAAGGAAGTCTGGCACGGTCGATGCGTGTTCGGACTTCATTCTTTTCTTGACCAGTTGGAAGTATTTTTGAGCCAAGGTACGTAAAATCGTCGACTGTTTCGATTGGGCTGTCGTACACCGTGAGCTGCTCATCAGATGAAGATACACCGATGGCGAAGGCTTTCGTTTTGTCGGCATTGATTTCCAGACCAACGGCTGATGAAAACTGGGCCACTTGATCCAAAACGGTTTGCATGCTCCCAAAGCTGTCAGCAAGGAGAACAACATCGTCTGCGTAATCAACATCCGTCAGCCATAGGTTATTTGATACTTGAACGCCTCGGAACCCAGTTAGCGCGTTGCTCAGAATCCAGTCAACCGCATAATTGAACAATATGGGTGACAAGGGACATTCTTGTCGAACCCCAATGTGCAGACTGAATTCATCCGATTCTTCTCCGTAAACACGTACTCTGGCTTTGGTGGCTGCATAGTAGGCCTTGATCAGATTGACGAGTTTTATGGGCATTCCGTCGAGCAGCATGATGTTCCATAGGGAGTCGCGATCAACAGAGTCAAAAGCAGCTCGGAAATCAATAAAACAAGCGACGGTTGGTTGTTGAAATTCGTTGCGATGTTCCAAAACTCGCCGTAATGTAAAGATCTGATCAACACAGCCTTTGCCTGGGCGGAATCCACCCTGATTGGGACGGGTACGGGCATGCCGCTCATTACAGAAGCGGTTCAATATAATCGACGCCAACAGCTTGGATGCGGTGTTGAGAAGACTGATACCACGGTAGTTTTGGCACCTTGATCTATCACCCTTTTTGGGAAACGGTAGCAGGATTGACATTCCGAAGTCTGACGGGCATGCTTCCTGTTCCCAGATAGAAGAGAACAGTCGATGGATTGATGGCAGTAGTGTGCCTATACAGGCCTTGTAGATCTCTGCAGGTATTCCATCTTCACCGGGGGGTTTCTTGTTCTTCATGCGCTGAATGGTCGTAGCGATCTCAACCTTAGTTGGGGAAGAGCAGTCCACGTCGTAGCTGGGTGTAGATGTTGTAGGTGGTTGCGGTGGGGAGCGGCCACTGTATGATCGGTTCAATAACTGCGAAAAATGTTCAACCCATCTTGCGATTTTGCCATTGACATCAGAAATCAAGTCTCCTGTTGCGCTGCGTAGAATTGTCTCTGCATTGCGCTTACCGGATGCTTTACGTATAAGACGGAAGAGACCCCCGAAATCACCGACGTTTGCAGCCGATTCCATGGCGGAAGCCATTTCATCCCAGTACTGCTTACGGTCAGCCCGAGCAGACCTCGTGGTTTCACGTCTCAGGTGGCGATAATTAGGCGCGTTATTCATCCGGGCATCTCTTGCTTTTTGTGACGCCCGTATCGTGCGTTCAGAGATCCAGTCTTTATGGTGACTTTTGATGGTTCCGAGCGTTTCAAGCGCAGCTTGCTGAGTAGAGAGTTTCAAGTTATTCATTGATGTTGTTCTTAATATTCGAATTTTATACCGTCTGCTCAATGTTGTCAGTTTCTTCTCGACATTTACTGTTTTTAAAGGATTACTCATTATGTTGAGAAGTTTTATAATTTCATCATGATCAACACAAATTGTTAAACGAACTTCTGTTCACATTCTAAGTTGATTTTTTTGTTTTTCTGTGGTACAGTGCCAGAATCATTGCGCGCACTAATTAACAGTGCTGGTGGAAGTAAAAGTGTTAAACAGAATAGAAAATGGCGTAATCGTGCGATGTTGATTGACTCGAAAGCGAACGTAAACTCCGAAGGCTTACAGGAGTCTGCAGCTGCCACTAGAGTTTCACGGAAAGGAAATGTTAAGAAACGTCCGAAAGCATTGCCCCCTAAAAAGGTATGTTCACATTTTACACTCTTGCCTTGCATCAGCTATAAAACGGTTATAAAATATACAAGACGCAAACGTGTTGTTGATGCCTTCCTGATTTTGCCATGGAACTTGGTTTTTCTTGTTTAAATATTTCGTCTCACATAGACAGTCGAAATCTGGCTGACTTGATTATGATTTAATAAATAGCTTTCGTTGTTTTTGCAAATTTATACTATGATTTTATTATCGAGGATAAGGCGAATTTAAAAAAAAAACACCGCGTACATTTCCTTAAATCAAGTTTGCCAGCTTGAAGTAAACACCAATCCCATTGTATTTAACCAGTCGTCGAGCAAAAATGAGATTAGTGTTTATTTCAAGCTCGCAAACTTGATTTAAAGAATTGTTATCACCAATTATTGTTTAATTGTATACACCGCGTACATGCTTGTCTGAAACAATTTTATACACGGTTGTGCCCGTTTGATGAATGTTTTATGACAAACAGTTGTCTAAAACAACTGTATTCTTCTATCAGTTTGTATATGTTGTATTGGTATGTTGGGTAATTAGTCCTGTAAACCTAATGGAATTATAGATAGAGGCTGTTTGTGCTGTAGTGTGCTTCATGTGAACACACACACACTTCCAAACTACCATTTTCCGAATTGTGTTCAAAAGCAGGACGATTCTGCTTTTGAGTATATGATATTATTATATATTACCGAAGCATCTAACTTTCTACGACAGTCGAAAACAGCAAATGAACCATGGAAAAATGGAAGATTGACCAATAGAATTAGAAATTGATATTAGCATAGATGCTTCGTATTTTAAAAATATTATCAGACTTATGAAGTTTTTGCTTAAGTCGACTCTTACTAATCTAAGATGTATTCGAATGGGGCTGATATAGAAAGTTCTCTAAACGTTTATCTCATAAAACTAATCTTCGTTGGTCTACACCAGTGCACAACGGTAGACTGAGTGATGTGAATAAAAACACAATTAATTCGTTAAGGATTTTTAAAAACTAAATTGCGGATCGCAGTTCAAATAATGTACGACTGTTTTAACTGTCAGTTCTCGCGCAATAAAGTATTTCTTATTTAACCATTGACCAATTCTTTAAATCATGTTTGCGAGCTTGAACTAAGCACCAATCCCATTGTGTTTAACCAGTCGTCAAACAACACGTTCTGACGCGTTTCGACCTTCCATGATCATCATCAGAGTACGGCGGCAAATTGGTTAGCGTGGATCAAACCTAAATTCATATATATGGAAAGTTGGTGAGTTTGCTGCCGAAAAGCGACAGAATGTGTTGTTTGACGACTGGTTAAACACAATGGGATTGGTGCTTACTTCAAGCACGCAAACATGATTTAACGAATTTTTACCGCCACACGCGCAATCAATTATTGTTAAATTGTATTGCCTATATATGTGTATGTGGTGAAAGCTACAAACAGCTAATGTTCGTGACTGCATAGAAATTGTGCAGCCGACATTTCCAGTCAAGTTCAATGTTTTCGAGACTACTAGAGGCGAGAGCCGCATATCTAATCTCGATTTCCATATATATTCAATGCTGTCTGATCCTCGATAGCCAGTTTGCCGTCGTACTCTGATGATGATCTTGGAAGGTCGAAACGCGTCAGTGCGTTGCGTCTGGCGGTAATTTTGTTATGTTCGACGACTGGTTTAATACATTGGGATTGGTGTATACTTCAAGCCTGCAAACTTGATTTAAAGAATTATTACCACCACCCGCGCAATAAATTATTGTTTAATTGTATTGTCTATATATATATGTGTGTGTGATCATGGAAGATCGAAACGCGTCAGTATGTGTGACTGAGTTAGTTTTGCTCTGTCGTTCTGATACTGGTTAAATACAATTGGACTGATGTTTACTTCAAGCTCGAAAAATTGATTTAAAGAATTGTTACCACTACACGCGCAATCAAGGATTTAAAATTTTTTATTACCATTGATCAATGTTTGAGAATTGAGAGTAATCAAATACATATAAAGATCGGTTTCTCACATTCAAGTTGAAAAAACTTCGATCAGTTAGTTAATATATCACGTCTATGCTATTAAACGAAGACTCGGAAATGTGCAAATGTTCTTTCAACTTTTTAGAATGGTGGATGTTAATCACAATAATTTTTAGTTCAGACATTTTTGTATTAGTAATATAAATATGGACAACTATATTTTAAAGCAGGTCTTTAAACCAGTGTTAAGGGCCATTTTTCGCCAGAACTCAACATGACTCCAAAATGTGGTGCCTCTTATAATGAATGTTTAAATTCAGGGGGACGGATATTGAATTGAGTATTTTTTAAAATTTGATTGCGGAGTGCTAGCTTCCTATTTTTCAATGCCGCGTTTTGCGTACGCTGGTTCTAGCTTTGCACGAACAGTTTCACAAAGATCCGATTGTTCACAATTTCCTTTTTCCTTTTTGTATTCGATTGGGATGGGTTTGCATTCGTCCAAATAGAAATGCGGCTCTATCACGTCTTTGTTTACTGGCGACGTTTCGGTGCAAACTTTCCATCACCATCCTCAGGCAATTATAGACAGCACAATACTCACAATAGCAGATTTAAGCGAATGTTCGTGTCCAAACTTCAGTTTATTTAGCTGCTGATAAAGGCTGTTGCGGCCGACATCTTCCGCTGTACTTAACTTCTTGCTGTTTCCTACTTGGAAAACACCTTAAAATCTGCCTCAATTTCAGGTGCGAGTTTTGTAAAAATTGTGTTTAGCCATTACGGAAATTCCGTTTTCCAGCGGAGTTTTGGTGAAAAGATGGACTCTTAACCGTCTTGTATAAAACCCGATTTTTATTAGTTTTTTGTAATCACGAAATTTTTTTTCTTATGTGTATCATTATGTGCCTAATTTTTAAGCACTATCTTGAAAAATTTGATAGGTAGGCCTAAATCGTCAATTACAAGCATCATTAAAGCATGCGCACAATAATTAGAATTAGCAAATAATATTCAAACTTACAATTATATATTATTGGGTTGATGTTTTTCTTTCATTTTTAGCAAAAGGCCTCCAATCCATTATTTACTTTTGGAAAAAAAGGACGCAAGTAAATATTGTAATTAAAATATTTAATTTCATTTCAAAGTATCTTTTCAAATAAATTCGCCGTTATATCTTCGTTTTTTATTCTTATTTCCGTTTGAAGCGAATTATTGCAGTGAAAAATTGTCACGCGTATACATTTAAAATTTTTAGCTTGTGTATAATACAATATTACAGTTAAATACTGTTTGTTGCGGAGAACTGATATATATATATTATATTTATATATATGTATATATATATATAAATATATACATATATATGTATGTATATATATGCAAGTATGTATTGGATGTTGCGAAACTAGTAACAAATTAAATCAGTTGTGACCAGAAGGATAAACCCAAATAAGCATGAGTGGAAAGTATAATCTCCTGCACATTCGTTTCGTGCTTACTGGCGACTCATCAGTAGGAGCCGGTATTACGCCCTTTAAACACTATATATTTGGTAGAAGAATGTGGAATAATAGGACGGTACAATCTCCTAGACGAATGTGTAAACCTGTAATAGTGAAGCTAACATAATCTAAAGTCAACGACAATGCGACTTCAATGCTAACTCACACTATATAATATATATACCGAGTCTGTAAAGGATACTAACACTATGGCTATTGTGTTAGTAACTGATACCTTTATTGAAATCGATGAGGACCGGATACTAACACTATGGTTTCCGAGTCGGAACATGATACCAACCTGATGGATATAAATTTATGCTAAAGTTCACCCAAATTGAGAATTACAACAATTTCCGAACACCTGTTACTCCAGTTAAACCATACACTCTGGCCTTGATCGATATCAGGTATCACATTTCGCGATAAGCATGAAATCATTCAATTCAATATATTACAGTTAAATACTGTTTGTTGAAGAAGCTATATATATATATATATATATATATATATATATATGTATATATATATGTATATATATATATATATATATATGCAAGTATTTATTAGTGTTGCGAACCTAGTAACAAATTAGTTCAGTTGTGACCAGAAGGATAAACCAAAGGCAGTATGAACGGAAAGTATAATCTCATGCACATTCGTATCGTGCTTACTGGCGACTCATCAGTAGGAGCCGGTATTACGCCCTTTAACCACTATATATTTGGTCGAAGAATGTGGAATAATAGGACGGTACCGTCCTATTAAATTTGGAATGCCCGTGTCTTCAATTCCATAACACATACTTACTCCCAGGAGTTGAGTCATGATTGCCTAATTGAATTTTGGCACTTGAGCGCTAATAATTTCTTAAATCTGCAAATCGACTCTTATTCATGTAAGTCATAATAACCATTTTATTCTACTGCGTTTATTTTTTTAAATATTTTCAAGAATATAATACCTGATAGATACATATATTTCATTTTGGTCAGTTAGGAAATTCTGATTCCATCGTTCCAGATGAAATGTTCCAAACATTTCGCCGTCTTTCTTCATGCAGAGTTTTGCTATTTTGTCAATCAAAGTTGCTAGGTTTTGCGGGATTCCTTTTAATGGTCCTTCTGGTAGAATAGCACAAGACCCAATTGATCAACTTTATGGATGTTTCTAGCGGTGACGTATTATATATGCGATTGTGTATCAGGTGTTACGCACCTAATACAAATATGACCAGATAGATAAGCCGAAGTCACCATGAACAAAAGGTATAATCTAATGGGCATACGTTTCGTGCTTACTGGCGAATCATCAGTAGGAGCCAGTATTAAGCACTACTCACTATATATTTGGCTGAGGAATTTAGGAAAGTAGGATGATACAATCTCCTATGCGACTTTGTAAACTTGCATTGGTGAAGTTTATATAATATTAAATCATTCATTTAAATATGTAACAGTTAGATACTGTTTTTGGCGGAGAACTAATGTGTACGAAATTATGTATTAGGTGTTGCGTACTTATTCAAGTAATTATTCACACTAACATGCACTAACTATATGAAAAATGGAAAAGTAGTATTTCTTATTTTGCACACATAAAGGAATGTCGAATTATTTCCCGCTAAAACCAATGACTCTTAATTACTATCAAGCATTGCAAGATAGGTAAAACCACTTCATTCGTTTAACTAATCTGATACAGTGACTAGCTTATTGAAGATAACCGCAAGGTTAGTATTTTGATGCACCCGTTAAAATGAATTTTGCTTCGAATTCGTTTGCACTTTTAACTTTACTACATACAGTTTAGACACATTAATCTACGGACAGGCATTTTCTAATTTTTAAAATACTTGTTCAACTTTCTTTATCGAGTAACAAATTTAGCATGATCAAAAAGCATACTATCATTTACACATGCGTTTTATGCAGACTCATCAATAGGAGCCGGTACAACTCCACAAATCAACATTTCTAGACCAAGTATATTGTCGCGTTTTGGCATAGTTCCGGCTCATACTAACGAATCGCTAGTAAGCCCGAAATGCATGTGTACCTAAGGTTCTACCTAAGATTCGAACTAATTTGTTATAACACTTAATACGAAGCTGTTTAGTAATGCTTACGGTAACAGTCGAATACCGTTGGTTCCCATAGACACTTCGCCCATCTGTCTCATGAACCTTGTCGGTATTATCTTGATACAACAATACGAAAACTAGATTTAATTAAATGATTATATGTGCATGTTAATCATCCTTGCCCGCAAAACCAATATGCAAATGCACGCGCCAAATTTCATAATTTCGAAACATCTTAAAAAGTGTGGTGGCTATTATGAAGTACGAGAAACTTGGCCGCCACTAATTATATTTAAAGCTGCAAACTTAATATAAACAGCGATCCCGTTGCACAACATTGCAAAGCTATCGTGTAATCACTGATTAATTTACTTCGTTATGGCTGCAACTAAAACCTATGGTATCAAGAATTAGCCGATATGCACAAATATCATCAGAAGCATTACAAATCGTGTAATAAAACGTATTCAAGAAATTATCAAATCGCAAATTACTTTCTAAAATGAAAATACGACAATTTAAATTGTGATTTTTAAAGCAAAATTTTTTTAACAAACCAAATTGTACAGAAAAGCTAAAGTCACATTTAATTTAGTATTAATTTTATTTACAATGCACATAGAAAGGTACGGATTTTTCAAGAACCAGAAATTGAATTTTTCCTTATACCAATCCCTGGGTAATATCAGAAAAACGACACATGATTAAACACATATTGCCTTAATGATAACTCGTCAGTTGCGTCGATACTCAAATATTACAGCATGTTACCTCATTTTGCTCAATAGGACGAGAAGCCTTTCTCAGTAAGTCAGACATTAGAATCTTTCAAGCTCCGGACATTAAACCGTTGAACTATATTGCTAGACATTATAAACTTTAATTTTTTTTAAAAATAAACCTATTTATGTACACAGCAGACGCACGAACAAGATAATACAGTTTTAAACACCAATTATAGAAGAATAAACTTTCGTATTCAAAAAACCACTTGTTGATTAGTAAAACAAGTCGGTGCAGTGTTCTGAACAGATGTGGAGTTTGCGCGGGAATTATACACAGTTTTCTGTATCGGAAATTTAATAAAAGACGGTAATGCTAGAACATACTTTGCCTCCGTTGTAAGATTGCAGTAAACTGGAAAAAAAATTCTGATGAAATTTCGGCATGTTGTAGCGTATTTACATCCTAGCCGGCATTAGAGCAGACGTCATCACAGAGGCTGGAATTATACCTATACACGAGCCGGGGACGTTAGACACCTGTTTTCCGGCAGCTAGTGAAGCAGACACCTTTATTTTTTAAAGTATAATGTTAAAGAGTACAGTTAAAACAACTTTATGACGCAAGCTGATTTGCATATAGTAAAAAAATATGGGAACGCACAAGAACCATCAGACCTTGCGAAGGCTCACATTATATGGAAAAAACGCGATTCATTGACTTCATAGAGCTATGCATGGTCATCAACTTATGTAGAGTCTAAAGCCCTTGTAGTTTAGACTGCTGAATAGCGGCATAGACGTAGCCTGTAGCGGCTTAATTAACAAGTCAGCTTAAAAATATCGATTTTTATAGCAATGCCCTCCGCTGAAAGTTGATTTATTCCGGCCTGATAACAAAAAGAGTATATGAGCTCAGATGTGCTGGTGTAAACTATAGAATTTTTTAAATTTTTGCTGCGGCTGACTCCTTTTGGAGGATAAGCCGGCTCCTTGGAGTTCCTTGGGAATTCGGTACAAGTGGTGTCCCCTCACCACTCGGCTTTTTGATCGAGGACGCACCTCTAGCCTTTGCACACCCAAGCGCAGTCTGCAAGGCAGCAGTAAGTTGCATGGTTGCCGGCGGCTGTAGAGAGCTCATTCGCCATTCGGAAGTACGGGGTACTGTCCAGGAGTCCATGTAATCCTGTGATACTAAATTCTCGGAATGATGTGTGAAAGGCTTTGATGTCGGTCGGCAACCAGTAATACTATCCTGTGTTCTCGCCATATGGCGTTTGGTTATCATCATCTGTTTGTTTTCGTTTTATTTTCAAAAGCCTGAGGCTTTTTTGTTCTCAACACTTGACAATCATTATGTTCGATTGTTCTTAATTTTAATAAGACGTCGTTAATTTGCGTTTTTAGTTTTAGTAATTCTTGTGGTTCTTTTACAGTTCATGTTCAGTTTGTTTACATAGGCAGACTAAACAAATAATACAATTAAACAATAACTGATTGCGCAAACTTGATTTAAAGACTAAACAAATACTTAGTCAAGAATGTTTAAACGTTGTCTTATACACTTCCTACACAACCGGCTTTAAAGTTCTTTTCTATTTTTGATAATTCAGCTATAAAATGATATAGCTTATGGGGTTGAAAAAACAAATCCCAACTTTAAGCCATCGAATAGCAACGATCAATGTTGAAATGCGTCAGTACACTTGATTGACATTGGTTTTCTGTTGTGAAACTGGTATAAATGGGTGATTTATTTTCTAGATTTTACTGTTTGAGGCCTAAATCTCGGTCAATATAGGTATAATGAGCAGCTACTTAACTCAAGATACAGTATAAATGCTAATGTTTATAACTGTTATCTGCAAAGCGAGAGAATAATAACAGGCGTGTAAAAACTTTTCTCACTTAAAGTTCTGTTCACATAATAAAGTCACTACACGTCAGAAATTGACGTAAAAATATTTTTCAATCAAAATTGAATGATACGTTATACCTGAAGCGAAAAAAATAAAGTATCATTTATAAAATAATTTACATGTTAAAATCTACTTTACTTGCACACAGCGTAACGATTGTGGTTGAAATAAAAATAAATAGATAGTTTAGTATTCGATTAATAAAATTAATGAATTACTATTTCTCGTAGCGGCAATCATGCTCGCCTTGATGCATACACACACCAACAGGTATTTCGGTCTCACACGTAGTGGGTCTCCGCGGAACCTGTTTATAAAACTTAGACCGCCAAACTGGCAACGTTTGCTTCGCGTGTACACTAATTCTAAAATCTTTTTGAATCTAAATAATTATATTAATCAAATTTTGTTTACTCTGACTGAGCCCGTTCTATGAAAATTAGGCCGTTATGCAATCTAATTACGTGACAATGGTTTGTTGGCCTCAACGACTCATTTTGTTACACTTGTGGCGCTAAAACAGGTATGAGAGGTCCGACCAACATTTTCTCAACGGTCCACTAGGAATGGACGATCTAATGATCATATCACATCACACAAATATCTATGAATTTCATTATCATGCGACAGGGTATCATTACTAGATCATACGGGTGTAATATTCTGCAGCAGTAGAAGTTGTTGTAATCTGCAAAGCGAGAGAATAATAAGGAACAACTGCCAGACAAGGCTTTTATAAAATGGTTTAAATGGATTCATAAGGATAGGCTATAGTCAGCACGAAGAAAATCTGAAATTTCATTGCTAAAAAATCATAGCATATACGCTAGTTTTTCGCAACGAAGAAAATATAATTATACCTGACTAGCCGTTTGTTGGGCGGTTTCCTCGGCCAATTTAGCCGCCTGCTCGACTGTGAGCAAAGCTTTACCCAGTTGATCGTCCGGATGAAAAGGTTGGCCAATCAAGCGGAGAAAACGCCGCGCTGCTTGCACAGCCTCTTCCGTTGACAAATTCACCAGCGCATCACTCACCTGTTCTTGAATCCAACCAGGCAGTTTACAACGTTTATCTGCCCTGGCGTAACGCTTTTCCAAAATAAAAATATGTAGAAAATCAATAATTTCAAATTTCATAACAATCAACTGCATACAAATTCGTATTAGCTTTCGTGCATCCGACTGGTGATTTATGACAAAATCTCGAGAATCAGCTGTTTATTTGTTCAAGCAAAAACACTAAAATGCGTCTTCTAGTGAAGCATACTGTCATATAATTTACTTTTGGCAGATTGTGCGTTTTTAGTCTAACGTTATCAGTCACTGATTGCGCAGATGGTTTTTAAAATTCTTTAAATCGTGTTTTCCTGCCTGATATAAACACAAATCCGATTGTATTTACCCCATCGCAAGTCAATGGTATTCTATAGAAAGTCGAAAGACGTCAGTACGTGTGACTGGCGCTAGTTTTGCCTTGTTTTGTGACTTGTTAGACAAAATTGAATTGGTATTTATACCAATCTGGTAAACGTGATTTGAAGGATCATCAGACCTAGATTGCATGTTCATATTTCGATCGAACATGCCAACTGTCTTCTACAGAATCACGAAATTCAGGCGTTTTGAAGTTAAACTATGTCTTTTAGTGCTAAAATCTGTCTAGCCTTTTTTCGATGTGTTAGTCAAAAGAATGCTTATGTCAAGCTAAAAATATAAATATGCAATTTACATTATAGCAATTTTAGCCCATTTCAATATAAATTGCAATGAAAGCAAAGCAACAACGCCAATACCCGGACGGTTTTATTAAGAAAAAAGTAAAATGATGTAACAGCGTTTACCTTGTCGGCCAACACCATGACGGCGTAATCAGATTTGCCACGAATGACTCGGCCTAGGCATTGGGCCGCATGGCGCATTGCGTCAAATGTGATAAATTCATTCGGGCGAATATGGCATCGTTCACGCAGAAAGTCTAGTCGAGCCTAAAAGCATGCAAATAAAGTCTCATGCGGATATGAGCGTGCAATTCACCTTATGAAGCGGTAAAATTGAATTGACGTGGTTCATGCCTACAACATCAAAGATGTCAGCGAAGCACGTCATTTCATTATATATATATATATATATATTGAATTAAAGTATAAAGAAACGAATCAATAAAATCGTCACTGCTCATATAAAATAATCAAAGTAGAGGATATAAAACTCAATTCATCAACTAGAATTTCTCTGATAGGTCAGTCCTGAGTAACAGCAATGATTGCGTCTACTGGGGATCAAGCGCAGAGACATTTGGTTCACAGTCATAAATTGGACGTTAATTCAACCTAATTTTTCCAGGCGGCGTGAAATTTCTGTCTGTTTATAACAGATCGAAATTATCTAGTTATAACTTCAGGTGGAAATCGATGTCTGCGTGTGTCCACACAAAACAGAATCTGAATAAAATTATAAAACTGGAAGTTGAATGCAACACACGTTTCCTGTGCCGAAGGTGATGAATCAAATGCTCACAGATTCGATAACGAGCCGGGGTAAATTTAACTAATATTTAGTGACCAATAATAAGTGCATAACACCTTTATTCCATATAATATAAATTCATTTGTATATAAAAAGTTTTAATTGTTACACCGTGTCAATTATTGAATGTTATACACTTTTTCGCTTGCTCTCTTGAGTGCTTAAAAAACATTAACTAGATATGTAGCATAAAAATAACCATTACACCGCATGGACTGCCATTCGAAATCCAGTAGCATTTTTAAAAGAAACATGTTGCGCGACAGGAAATAAACAATTTACCTGATTTTCGGATTGCGTACCGAAATATTTGAATCCACTGTCATCATGATTTTTGCAGATATTTCGGGCTCCAATTACGGAGCCCTTTTTCAATGCCAAACACATCACACACTTAGTTGACAATCAATATGTCAAGTGGAAATATTAATTTAAACCGCCTCATTTATACTTGTTTTTAGATCTCTTAAGCATAACGTTTTTTTATAAAAATGTTAGGAAAGTGTATGTTAAATTGGTTTGTGTATGTGTCTACATGTATACACTCTTCGCAATGAGATTACAGTGATTTAATGACAATTAATGACAACTCACTAGATAAGCGTACGTCATGCCTGTGTGTATGTGTTCTCGTTTGTTTTGAATTGAGGAGTAATCAGTTAATGCAAGTGTACACTCATCCCAGTGAAATTACAGCGATTTGGCAACACATGACTATTCACTGTATAAGCGTGTTTGTGTGTATGTGCGTGAGCATTTACTTAAAACTGAGAGCTAATCTGTTACATGTAATTACAGGCACGTGTAACGGTCATCCAAGTAAAACTAAAATGATAACTGTCATTTCCTAGCTGCACACGTCAGACCTATTTTACACTTACTTTTCTAAATGAAGTAATTACGAGTGGCATTTCGGTGAGGAGGGGGAATGACACTATTAATAGAGTAAATAATTAATAGGTAGCAAAATTAAATTAGAAACGGATAAAGTGTTTCAATAGGGTAGAAAGTTAAATTAAACGGTACGTAAAAGAAATTAAAAATTGCCTGATAAAGAAGATACTAGTAATAGTGCAAAGAAAATAATAAAATAAAAATAAACCTTGCCATCATGTATAGATAAATGTATGTTAAAGGCGCTACACTAACAACAGAACGTAAGATAATAGATAAAATAAGATAACAAGTAATCAAGGATGAAATAATAAGATAATCAAAATAAATTAGGCGATGTGGAATTAATCAATCTCCACCTCTGTTAGTTAATATCAGTCCAGTGTTCTTATTCTTTTACTTGAGCGAGCTTCTGATTCTGATTCTGATTCGTGCAATCTTCGTTTTCTACCATTATTTAGTGCTGTATTCCAAATAGGACCTAGTGATTTTTCTACGGCTGTTTCATTCATTATGTCATTTCTCGATTTAATTTCGATGGATTCTCTAATCAGTCTAGTCGATCTGCTACGGCTACAAATTGATATACGTCTGCACCCGTCACAATTAATTGTGTGTCCTGTCTCAACTGTATGACGTGTAAGATCTGATCTATTAACATGGGCATACTTGCATGCGGTTTTATGTTCCCCTCTTCTAACCTTAATTGGGCGCATGGTTTCACCCACATACATCAAGTTACAGTCGTTACATGGAATTTCATATACTCCTGATGTGTCTAGTGGTTCTATTTTTTCCTTTTGGTTGGGAAGTATAATACCTAGTGTAAGGGTCTGTTTCAAAATAGTACGTATATTGTATTTTGATGCTACCATTTTTATTTTCCTACTTAGTTTAGAGTCAGGTATAACCATTACCCTCCGGTCATCTTTTAATTTATTTGACTTCACGTACTTCCAGTCATGATTAAATTTACTTATAACGCTCATTATAGTTGCTTCAATTAACTTTAGAGGATACCCATTAGCACTGAATATTTCTCGCAGTCTCCCTAATTCAATCTCTCTATGTTTTTTATCTGTTAATCTTAAGCTTCTTATTATCATCGATTATAAGATGCCGATTTTCATTCTATATGGATGATTTGAATCGAAATTAAGAAGGATACTTCAGTAAGTATCCGTTCTAGTTTTGTACCATTTCTAATTAACTTGACATCCAGAAATGGTAATTCGCCACATGATTCATTTTCAATTGTAAATTTAATCTCGCTCACCTGATTTGCTATGTTTAAGAAATTTATCAGATGATCCTCCCCGTGATTCCAAATAACTAATATATCATCCAAATATCGTACATACAATTTAGGAATTAGAGGCGTTATATCTAAGAGAGTCTTCTCCATGTAATGCATGAAGATATTAGCTATTGGAACCGATAGTGGTTGCCCCATTGGAACACCTCTAATCTGCTTATAAAATGCATTCCTAAATTTAAAATAAGTTGAGGACATACATACGTACATCATCTCCATGACGTGTCTAATCGTCATTTTGCTTCCTTCCAATATTACTGGATGATCAACAAGGAAACGCTGAAAATAGTCTAGTGCTTTAGGTACTGGTATATTGGTGTACATTGACACCACATCTAAACTCGCCAATCTATCGTTTTCATTAAGTTCACATTTATCTACAATCTCAACCAAATGGTATGAATTCATCAAAGTATTGTCTAAGAAGTACGAATATTTCTTTATTCTATTACATAGAAACTTAGACATTTTATATGTTGGAGAGTGTTGGACATTAACAATAATTCTCAAAGGGTTGTCTGGTTTATGTATCTTTACTAAACCGTACACTCTAGGAGCGACTGTATCTCTTTGTATGAGAGCGTTACCATGCGCTTGATCTAATTCTCCTTCAGCAATCATATTATTGACCAATAATTTAACTTCTCCTTGTAGCTTATCCGTAGGATCTTTATTAATTTTAGTGTATACCTCTATATTGTCTAGTTGTTCATACATTTTATCATTATGGTCAGATTGATTCATCAGAACCGTCGCTCCTCCTTTGTCTGCTTTCAAACATATCACACTGTCTGCTATTAACTCTTTCCTGAGACTTTTTATTTCATAATTTGGTTTATATTTTTCCTCTGTGTACGTTAGCACAGCTGCGGCTACGTCTAATTCAAACCTAACTTTATCCTTGTCTGAGAGGAATTGTGCTATTTTAACAGCCTCAGTAATTATCTCATTTTTTGGTGATTTCTCAATTTGGATAGCTGTATTCAGACCACGATTAAGCATTTCCAGCTGTTTCTCATTAAGATTTATTTTAGAGAGGTTTACCACTCGATTAGTTACAACAGGACACGTCCTAATTGTGGTCTGTCTATAGATACCCAAATTTCCTAACTTTCTATCATGCCTAATTTGAACCTTTTTTATCTCCTTATTACGTGCGCCATCAGTAAAATCCTCTATACATTTAAAGTCATCCGCGTGCAGGAAGGAAAGTAAAATAGATCTTATTATAGTTTTCTCTCTAATTAGTTCATATTTGCGTTTCTCTAAATCGCTAATCAATGTATTCATTATGTTCAAAGTCAGTTCATGTTTAAGAGATCTACCTTTATCATTTAAATGAAATGGCAATTTAAATTTTAAACATTTAGGAATTACGCAATGTTTTAAACATATTTTAATGAAACGAATCATGATGACAGTGGATTCAAATATTTCGGAACGCAATCCGAAAATCAGGTAAAATGTGCTATCCTTCTCAAACGAGGATTTTTCAAATTCCTGTAAGCGTCTGAAATCATCATTTCTAAGAGGTCAAGTTTCACTAGAATATAGTTCAACTGCGCGTACAGATGCATTGTAAACACGATCTTTAAGGCAGAGTGAAATGTTCGCGTTTCTCCGTAAATCGCGTAGGTTCGAGAACGCTTATACCACGATGGTATTCAAAAGAATTACGATTGCCTTTGTTGAAGATAAGGATGATGGTCAACTCATTTCAAGCAAGTTGTACGGCCTCCGCATTCTATATAGTACGAAAAGGTTTAGTCAGCACTGCCGAAATTATTTCGCCACCATCCTCAATCCCGGAAGCAAATCATCAGGGCCTGCAGCTTTGCGACGTTTAAGAGACAGGATTACATCCCGTATTTCTAACTCTGATGGTTCTTCGAGACTAACATTCCACACTTTTGATACAAGTATGATTTCGGGGTTCGGAACTGACGCGGGTGCCAAAGTAAATTAATCTGTGTAGTGTTCAGCCCACGTATCAAGACGACTTATATTATTGGTTATTAGATGGTTGTTACTATTATTTATAGTTTCGCTAAATTTTAATTTTCTCAGACCTGTTGCGCGAAGAAGTTGGAACAAACGGTGTCTACTACCTAACGCGAATGCCTCTTCCATTTCTTCCACCTTTCTGGTCCAAAAGGATTCGTGATCGACATTTAGACTGCGCTTAATTTGGCGTCTTATGTTGTGACGAGTATTGTTATGAGCCGAGCCAGGTTGAATTTGGCGCCTTGTTTTGAGTATCTCTATAGATTTTACAGAGGGCCAATGATTATTTCTAGGGTGTCTGCAATTCCACTTACAGTATTACCTGCATTGTGTATAGTGGAACTTACCTTGGACCAAGGTAAATTCGGATTTTGGCCATCAAGACCGTTTACATTTTACTTTAGAATATCTTCAGAAGGACGGTTATTCGTTTGCTTACATCTACTTGGGATTATTTTTATTTAGTTTCGCGGAAAATTTTAGTGTAAATCTACAACCTATGATCCGAGTCGACATGTTTTCCAAAATGAACGACAATCCTGGATGCAACCACGCCATCATTAACTAATTGCTACATGATCAAATAGAGTCTACCGTTGTCCGGGAACTATAGAACGTCATGTGGCGCAACATCTAACACTACATCTGAAGTTTGTCCTTCTTAAATATAATCTATGTTCTGCGCAGCTCTCCAAAAGCCGTTCACCATTATCGTTACGCGTCGAGCTTAAAGTGTGTCTTCCACCTAAAGGAAATTCTGCATTACTTAAGCGCCAAACTTGAGCAATTATATCACCCTTAACCAAGACTATATCTGAACTTCGTCCTTAGTTCGGAGTAAAAATTGTCCTTGCTTTTGTTTGTGCTGCAATCGGTAGTAGCATATGCAAATACAACGAAAAGGCAACGTTGATTATGGTGTTTTGCATTGATTTTATTAGATGTATTTAAACGTGCCGCACACAGTCGACTATTTAAAGGGATCCATTTAATTAAGCAAGCTTCAGCTCGTGTGTTAAGGAAAATACCAATGCCCCATTTACCGGCTTGAAAAATCTCCGTCTAACCAACTGTTCGAAGCCAATAACGCCCAGATAGGAATGGTGCAAACAGTTCTCTAGTGCACATAGGATCCTGTATTCTGTTTTCAGATACGCAACCTACGTCGATTTATAATTTATTGAACGTACGAGCAAGAGCTTCTTGTTATCCAAGTTGTTTCAATGTTCGCACATTAAATACGTCTATGTTTAAACCTAACCTAGATTTAATGAATAATAGACTACTTAAACTATTTTCGATATTTGGTAACACGATATTGGGCTTATTGATATGGCCAACACTAACCATGTTCGTAGTATCTAATCGAGCGTTATTCTTAGATTGAGAAGAGGAAAGGAGGCAGAATCGGAGGTAAAGTTGCCTGTAGTAGCCCGATTTCGCTTATCCACTCTACACGGCTCAGCAAATAAGGCGACTGTTTTATACTGCTCGACGGCCGATGCAGTATGTTATCATTGTAATTCGTATTGTTCATGGTTATATGTGGACTGTAAAAGAACATTAAGTCGCCCATTGCTAGTGATAATGGTTAGTATTCGGAATTTCCTTCTATTAGATAGTCTGCCAACCAAAGCTATGGGCACTATTTTCCCAGATGCCAGTGGACAAAGTTTCCTTCAGCAGCCGATACTTGCCCTTCGCCTTTGGCACGCTTGCTCTCATTCTGTCACTATACATTTAACAAAGAAAGTTACTGCGCAGTTAGACCAAACTCGAGACTTCAAATGAAACGAGATGATGGCCCTACCTTTTAGACCCGACAAGGTTCAACAGATATGGACGGCCTTTCGTAATAACCAATGCGACAACGAAAATTATTTTTGCACTTGTGTTTTTGCCTTTATGCTATTTTTATTTTAGTTAGTGAAGAGTAGGCTCATTTATTTACGGAAAAAGGCACGCTTCTTGTACGCTAAAACAGCCAATTAATAATTCATAAATTAAGAATTGATTATCCACTAAGGCAGTGCTCATAGAGGTGTGCTGTAAACGACTCCCGAACACCACTTTCCATAGCACCCTTATTTTACATTATGTAGCTTTTAATATATGATTTCACTGCCGCTGCCTTAATCAAGCGTGAATTGGCTTTCCTTAGTGGTAGCTGCCCTTGTTTGTTCCTTATGTATTTCTGAACATTTATTCTGCATGTTATTTCTATGAAAATTTTAGAAATGGTTAATCTGATGCTAAAATGATGCAGTGTCGTTTGAAAACCCGAAATTTATTATTGATTTTATCTCTTTTAAATCTTGTATACACAGCTACATCTTAAGGAGAAATATCTTGTCTCTTCCCTTTCATACTTTAGTTATTCATTGAACAGCATTCACAAAGAATTGCATCATGGTGGTGATATTACACAGCTTTGTTTTGATCCTACACGTTCAACTGGCTATCATCGACTATTGTCGGCTTGCGAAGATGGACTAATCTGGCATATATCTTTCGCCGATGGCCTCTGTGATGATGATATGTGCATTGAAGTACGTGCATACAAACTTTCTTCGTTTTGCCGATGACAAATTTTAACGGTCAACGCCTGGTGAACCACTGCACATTGCTGCATCATAATAGTCTGATTTCTAAACTTCAGGCAAATTCAGCACAGTTAACCTAATCCGACTGGAACGATTGCCCCAGTTGCTATAAGGAAATCATGGCAAACGAGTAACGTCTTTAATATTAATAATAGCAGTTAGAGTCAGAAACTGATAAGAACTTATTATTCTAATATTCGTGAAATAATTCAATAGACGGTGTACTAAACTAAGAGATCATGCAAATTTTGGCATTTAAGCTAAAAGCTAACATATAGAAACATAACACGTTTTTTCTACGCCACTTTCTCTCTCTTTCTCTATGCCATTCTAGCCATCCATATAACATAAAATTACAAATGGATTAATCAACTAGAATTAAACATCACGTACTTGTAGCCAAAAGTTAAAATAAGAAAACCAAATTAAACAGCAAGTAATGCTTATGCCAGTATGTATAAGGTATTGTGAACCTAGTAACAAATCGGTTCGGTTGTGACCGTCGTATTATCCAACATTCCTCACCCAAATATAGAGTGGTTAAGGAGCGTAATACCGGCTCCTACTGATGAGTCGCCAGTAAGCACGAAACGAATGTGCATGAAATTACACTTTCCGTACATGCTGTCTTTGTTTTTTCATTCTGGTCACAACTGAACTAATTTGTTACTAGTTTAGCAACACACTTATACATGCATATATATTAGTTCTCCGCAACAAACAATATTTAAAAAGTAATGCTTATGGCGTGGCTTTTAAAAAAATAAAGCACGAAACTATACACCAGCCCAGTTTTAATCGAGAAATATAAATATTTTTTTCTGGGCGGTCCAAATCAATATTCACACAAATATGATAACATATAGTTTGAAGCTTAATAGGAAAAAAATAGTCGTTTTTAATGCAATTTCCGTGAGCGTTCTAAATATTAAGCAGATAAACATTGCATGATAATGATTAACCAGTCAGTCAATGAGCTCTATCTTTCTGCACTACACTAAATGTACTTCAAATATTCTTAAACTCGTAATCGTAAATCGTTGACATAATGGACAATATTATCTGCTTTCATTGCACGGATATACGAGAGGAATACGTGCAGACGCACGGAGCAAAATTTCAATCGGATTCTGGCGACCAAATGACGGGTCAGATTCATTGATTGAACTAGTAGAACACATGTGATACGCTTTTATGTTCTGGATTGCAGATAAATATCCTCGACTTACCCTAATGTAATCGATCTAAGTACGATGGCGTGTCACTGTCCATTCTGCACGGACCACATAGCTACGCCTTGTGGCAGGATACTGCTTGTTGTGCCGTAAAATTGAGTTCACCACACCCAGATTAAGCCTAAGAGTAAGATACGGGAGGTTGATGCCGTGCGTACCTCGCTATTTAAGTCTATTGCAATCGCCACATTTGCATGAATTTCGCCTGGTCTCAAAATTCTGGCTTGACGATTGGCTGACACCTAGCTAGGTGTTTTGACAACAATAACATGATGTATTGCGATACTATCGGGATTAGTCCATCTAGTCCCATGTAATTGCTGGAGTTTTGTTTTACTGCTCGATGTAATTGCTAGTTAACGTGCTAAACTCGGAGTACTACTATCGGCTGCTGAACAAAGCTTTGATCACTGATGCCTTAATATCAGATACCGCTAAAATGGTGCTTGCAAACACTGTTTATCAGATTGTCTAGGCTGTGAGAACTGCATATTATTTATCAATGCCCACTAAATATAGTGCGATATAGTGTTCTTTAACTGTAACCTTATTACTACAGTTATCACAGAAAATGATTGATTTAATATTGCTTCGTCAGTCGCGCATTATATTACACATTTATAATACATATATTATATATACATATGAACCTAATCTGGGACCCCCTTAGTGAGAGGCTCTATATGAGACGCTTGACAATATATAATATTGTTGCTGACTCAAATAAAGGTAAATGAAGACTTTACACGTAACATATTCAATCCGAAGTTAGCAAGTTCATCTTGAAGCCATTTTCCAGCGACGGAAGTCGTTGAAATCTGTTATCACATGTACGAAGTCGAGAGATTTTCGGGGATAATGTGACTGACGACACTGTCTACTTTGTATTTCAGCAGAATTCGGGCAAATATAAACCCAGTTAATTGCACTGCCTTTTCAGGTTCTGTCGTACTACTTTAATTCATAAATAATTTAGAAATTGGCTCTGAAAATCAGAGCTCTCGCTTCACAAGCTAATTGTTCTTGTGTGACAGGTGAAATGCACAAAGGCGAAATACTCATGGTTTATCTCCATGAGATAAGAAATTCTTCAGTCGCAACTTAATGTCTCATTCGAGTCTCACACATGCTGGTCGAGAACCTTATTCCATCTTAGTCGAGGTTAACAGTATTTTTGCCATCAATATATGTATAAAATGCTTTATTTAACTGCAGTTCTTCAAAATTGTTGATTTTACGCAGTCAAATTGGTCCTAGGTGTCATTGACTTGTCTCAACTATCCTAATAACGAAAATCGAGAACTTTGAAAGCTGTCATATTTGACCAGTGGTTTTAAATGCTATTCAGATAACTTTGTGTTTGTCAGTGACTTTCAGCTTTAAGCTAGATCGAAAGTTTGCAGGTAACGAAACGATATGTATGTGGTACTTGGTTGAACATAATCGTGATAAAGGCATCAGTCTCCAATATTACCGTTAACTATGATCTGACCATGATAACTATTTTTGCAGCACCACTTTCGGCATCTTGTCATTTGACGTTACAACATAGTTTTTGTGGATGTGATGATTGTCTGTCTTGTTACTTACATCGACTATGTACCTATAAGTCGACTAATGCCGGCTTCGGTACAGGACGCGAGCCTGTAACACGTGTGCTTTCCTGTTTCATTCAATTGATTTGATTAAAGTCGTTTGGCCACCAGAATCTGATCAATATTCTGCTCCACGCTGCCTTTTGTAATTGGCGCAAAGTTTTATGCTGTTAAGTTGAGCGTCAGTGTGCAGCACGTTTTTATGGATGCTCATACTTGTGTATGGCCACGTTATTGAAAGAAAACATGTGCAATACTTTTGTTATCGAAAAAATGATCGCAAATTTGTTCGTAAGCACTGCAAGAAGTTTGTGGACAACGAGGCAGCCGATGAGTTGGAATTAGTGTCGAAAAGCAACAACCTCTTCAACTGAAATGATTTCATCTGGGTTACTAGCGTGAGTCATTTCATCAACTGAGTATGCACACCTCCATTTTCTGTAGCGCAACTGATCAGGCACTTCAAAACTATCATTATTCCGACCATTATTGCTTACAACATGTTTTATGACGTGATTCGTCGGTTTTTTCCAAATCGACACCGAAACTACTTTTGATTAAATAGTTAAGGCTTACGATCGTATGAGTGACCACCACGCCGCTGGAAACGATAGCCTTATTTGTAATTTTACAAGTTAAAAGGAATACATATTGGGATCGATCTGAACGAGCTTAAATATCGCAATTTCCGGGTAAGATTACAATTGAAATGCGTGGAATTGTGCTATTGTGTGTCAATTTACGCAAATAGTGACAGCTTTTTATTAGAATGTCCATCCACTAATATTCTCCGAGGGAAGGCGACAATGGCGAGAACTGCGAGCAAGGCAAACCTATGTATGATTTCGTTCGCGAATCGGATGCTTTGATCAAATTCATGCTGTCTGTTGTGCCATCGTTAACAGTGGACTATGCTCGTTACGTTTCTAGACGAATCAGCGGCATTTGGTTTTTGTAAAGCTAAATTTTATGACGAGTGATGCCTGATGATGGTGTTCCGGTCTCAGTGATTCGACTCCTATCGATCTGCATTCTTGCAAGGACCTTTATCAACTATTTGACATTAATTTTGGCGTTTATGCTAGCCGCGAAGTATTTGGTAAGGTCTTTGTATTGCTCTGAAGTACAGATGGGAGAGGGGGTTGAAGTCTGGTATTCTGGCCTCCAAAAATCTAAAGATACCGTTCAGACACGGTCTGAGGCTAAATGACTCGAAGCGTATAGTTTCGGCCAATTTCGTTCCGAAACCCAAGATCTTGCTGAACGCTTCCTTGCTGTCATTTGCAAACAAATTTTTCTACCTAGGTTCTTTGGTAACGCGGGATTGGTTGACTACTAAACATATTAGCTTTGCAGCTGCTAAATTTGGCAAGCTGCGCAAACCCAGTCAGAAATGCAGTTATATCATACAGCTCCATGTCGTTTATCCTCTGGTCAATTATGCTGCGAATCATCGTTTCTGCTGCTGAGTATAGCCGCCACCTCGTAGAAAATTTTGTAAATTGATGTATTTTCCTGATTTGGTCAAGGTCTTTGTTTTATTTTTCGTATATCCTTGTGGTTATATTTGAACTAATTTGTTACTCGGTGCGCAACACCTAATACATTATTGCATGCATATTAGTTCTTGACTTGAAACAGTATCTAAAAGTGAATGCTTGCTTTACTTGCTATTTATTATTCTAAATCTTTGACGAGATTACTTAATGCGCTACGTAATGGCGTATTTCGCGGCATTAATTTGCCATGGTTTGTCCAATAGTTGAATTGGTGTTCTCATGCACAAATAAAATATTTTCAACGTTCGTCCGAGATAGGCTTGGAACATAGACATAGATGAACTTAGAGAAGGTGTTTCCGGTCTTTTTAGCTGCATTACAATTATTTGGCCTTAAGTAAGGCGAGTCTTGTCCAGTCTCACTAGCATCGTTATCACGCACCTAGCCGCTATTTAAGGCGAAAACAAACTGTGATGCTCCGTTCGTTTTTGTGGATGGTTGTTGCCGATTGTTGCGCCAATATTCAATAGCTTCTGTGAAAGTAAAGTGAAAATAGATTATGGAACCAAATCTTTAATATAAAAGAATAATTACTGCTATCATAGCGCAGTTGATTTCACCCCGAGTGTTCATTGGGAAACAATTTATTTTTCTAAGCCAGGTGGCCATGGACTTTCTTGAAGTCCTCAATGTGAAAGAAATTACTGTTAATGTACATATTTTTGGTCGATTTCATAGTGATCTGATCCCTGAAGTTTTTCCTCTACTAAATATTTCCGCGGGCATTACTAATGCTTCTACTGATAATTTTGCTGTTTGCTAGGCATTCAACTGTGACACAGCAGCTGTGGGTTGCGGTTGGTTGTTTCCACCTGGTCCGTCAGTTGATCCGATTGGAGTGTATGCTCGTACCTCACGCAGTCGAGGATTTGCCGCGTGGCCATTGCTTCCTACTGAGAGTGATGGGGATTTGAATAACTCCAATGGTTAGTTGTTAGCAGTATTATTGTGGATTTTGTTGCTGCCATAGTTAGCAGGCCCGCCGTGATTTGTTCATTTTATGGAATAATTTTTGGTAATTGGCGTGTGCAAAACTCATACTTTATTAGTCACAACTGTTTTAGACTGCTTAACGCATTCCTATAATAATTAAATTTGTTGACATTGAGAGCGTGTATCCGATGGTGATTGGCCAAATCAGGCTGACTCTGTGCCTAAATATTTTCTGGCTTCTACAGGTTGTGTATAAATATCAGATTCATTTGCAATTTAGTGTCCAGGGGAGAAACATAGTTAAAACTAAAACACAAACTCGTCTAAACGCGACCGTTCACCATCTGCCAAACACGTAATTTCTATCACATTTTTATTGTCTCAATAATATGAAGTAATACAATTAAACAAAAATTGATTGTGCGGGTGGTGGTAACAATTTTTAAAATCAAGTTTGCGAGATTGAAGTAAACACCATTCCCATTCTAGTTAACCAGTCGTCGAATTACCGGCAGTCGCACGCACTAACGCGTTTCGACCTTCCATGATCATCATCAGAGTACGACGATAAACTGTCATGTACAATGTATGCGAGACTATTAGAAGTCAGAGCCGCATATCTAATTTTGCTTTTCATATATATGCAATGGGTTTGATCCTCGCTAGTCAGTTTGCTGTCGTACTCTGATGATGATCATGGAAGGTCGAAACGCGTCAGTGCGTTGCGGCTGGCGGTAGTTTTGTTATGTTGTTCGACGACTGGTTATATATAATGGGATTGGTGATTACTTCAAGCTCGCAAACTTGATTTAAAGAATTGTAGAAGCCAGAAAATATTAAGGCACCAAGTCAGCCTGATTTTGCCAAACAACATTGGATACGCACTCTCAATGTCCACATATTTAATTATTAGAGGAATGCGTTAAACAGTCTAAAAAAGTTGTATCTGTAGTACGAATGGCCAGTCTACAGCCTCCTTGACTCAAGCCATTTGGCAATAAAAGCACAAATGATTGTCCGCAAATATGACTTCACATTCTTTAAATCAAGTTTGCGAGCTTGAAATCCCATTGTATTTAACCAGTCGTCGAACAACATAACAAAACGATCCGTTTCTGTTCTCAGTGCTGTCCTTCTGGTTGTGGAGTTGACCGCATTTTTCTTGTGCGGGACAATTGATAGCACTCATAGGTCGATTTTCAGATGATGTATTTTTTGGCCTCAATTGATGGGTTCTCAATTGTCCCTTCTTCTTTAAGCCATCAATTAGCTGATTGTCTGAAAATGACGTTGGAACAAGATTTTCCATTGTTCTTTTTCCTAATTTTCGAACCCGAATTTCCAGGTTCATCTTCAGGGTCGACACAATACGCACAGAAGTAAAACACAACTTGTGGCAAATGTGGTATCCTCATTCAAGACAGATATATTTATATTTATTTTAATATCCAAATGTATTTTTAATTGTCTTCCTAATATCCGGTCTTCATACCTAGTCTCTAATACTCAAATGTATACAAAAAAACTTAGCCTTGTCCCCCTCCGCGCACACACCACCAATGGAAAATCTTGTTCCAACGTCATTTTCAGACAATCAGCTAATTGATGGCTTAAAGAAGAAGGGACAATTGAGAACCCATCAATTGAGGCCAAAAATTACATCATCTGAAAATCGACCTATGAGTGCTATCAATTGTCCCGCACAAGAAAAATGCGGTCAAATCCACAATTAAGATCATTATTTAACCAGTTGCAGAAACGCTTACTGGCGCGTTTAGACTTCACATCACCACAAGTATATCACAGAAGGGAACGGAAAAACAAAGATTGGATTGCAAAGTAGAGAAAATGTGCTTGAAAAGCTGATATACGATTGTTTTCAAATAGTCTTCCTTACTTGCTACAGGAAATTTTGTCGCAAGATTTTATTCAAATTCTGACCCCATTATCTTTACAAATTTCTCTACATTTATAAACACTATTCAATTAATCGATTGCTACTTTCGCTAATCGTGTACTTCATTGATAATTTATTTCGAAACTAATATCAATGTGTGAAAAATTTATGAAGGGCTATTATTGTCACAGCCTCACCTGCACTCAAACCATTTTCGTTGTGATATCCATCAGTTTTCCTTCCGTGGTACTCAAATTATAACGAAAGAAAATCGAATATCATTAGAATGCGCGACTGACGCTACTTTAACGTCTACCTAAAAGATCTGATAGATATTTATGTAGAAGTCTACGAACCTCATTTAAATAAATAAGTGATAAAAATTTTGTCTAAGCACTCAATCAGAAGCTGGAAAGCAAATCAACATAATCGTTTCGCGTAGAAGGACACATTTCTGAACATTTGAGTTTAAATAACTTCATTAATCTTTTTCTCTGTACTACCAACATCTAATCCTCCATCTGTCTAGAAAAGCAAATTTGCTTTTGTTATATATATATATATATATATATATATATATATATATATATATATATAATATATATATATATAGACATATATAAACATAACATAAAATAAAGCTTTCAGCATACCGGAATTTCACCTTTCACTGCCCTAAATACCGAAAGCATAGGTCACGGAGAACATCATTATATAGACACATAGGATTTACCATAGGGTACTCACAAACTATAGCAAAATTATTTTTCTGTGATTATTGCGGTCTGTCTTTTTGGTTCTCGTTCTCTATAACATTCCACAATTACTTGTCTGCTACACACACTCTTTCATACTAACACAAACACACACACACAATCTCTCGCGTACTTTCACTTTTAAGTTTATTGGTATAGTTAAAGTTGACATTTTGCTCTGCGTCGTACAATATGTGCGCTTAGTGTGCAGTGGTGCGTTATTTTGCAATATTCAAATATGGCAATAGAGAGACTGTGGCATATGTAAACACATCTTCCAATATGGTTAGTCTAATGTAAATCATAATAAAGATAATGTCTATTTATTTATATGTTTATGCTTGTATAAATATCTATATATACA
This sequence comes from Eudiplozoon nipponicum, assembly GCA_029291075.1. Taxonomy (NCBI): domain Eukaryota; kingdom Metazoa; phylum Platyhelminthes; class Monogenea; order Mazocraeidea; family Diplozoidae; genus Eudiplozoon; species Eudiplozoon nipponicum. Next base: position 12,468 of record JAQBSW010005120.1, on the reverse strand, counting down.
TTTTTCTTTATTACTACTCAATGTCTTCATTGAATATATATATATATATATATATATATATATATATTCAATGAAGGCAAATTGAGTAGTAATAAAGGAAAATGTATATTATTCAAAAAACGAAATAATCCAGAAAGCACATAATTTGACCCTCGTCTTCAATATGGAATTGGATTCGAAAAAGTGGCTAGGATCAGTCATTTGTCAACGTCAAAATGACATGGAACGCAATGTTATATAATGACAACAACATTAACAACAACAAAAATAATAAACATAACAATCATAATCTTAAAACAGTTAAATAAATTATTGTAGTCTCCATGATCCACAACTGCGATTAATTAAATTAGATGGCATTAATTAAATCGATAAATAATAGTACCCACTATGTGTACATAAATTCATTAACCATAAAACTATACTAGAGGATTTTCAGACTAATCCACACACCATTTTCTTCGTTATATCCATCAAAACACAAATTTATAAATATATTTATTTTTTTTAATTTGATGTCATCTAATAGAAGATATCACTTTTGACTAACTACGTCAGCTCACTGAAAAGAAACAAGTCATGTCAATGCAATATGCAGGTAAGACTCTTAGTAAACTCAACTCGAAGACCACGTGAAAAAGGTGTATAGTTAAAAAAAACTGTTTATATGTAGAGAAAATTTTCGTCCCCAAACACTTCAGAGAAAGTCATTTCTATTGTCTGATTGAAGCTCTTAAACAACGATTGATTAATTAAAATGCCATCTTCATTCGTTATATAATGTTTATGGGTTTAAGACAAACACCAATCCAATTTTACTTGACCAGTCATACAACATAGCTAAATGATCGTCAATCGCACGCACTGCCGACTTTCGACATTTTATGATCATCAGGGCAGGACGGAAGACTATTAATTTAGTTATGGATTTCCATCAAAATCTTAATTAAATTTACCAGCACAAAATCTTTAGCTTAAATGCAATTATAAAAAGTTCGATAAATAAAATGTTTTGGATATGATATACGTGAGTGGTTTAAGTGGAGGGGACACCACTTGTACCAAATTCCCAAGAAACTCCATGGAGCTGGCTTATCCTCTAAAAGGAGTCAGCCGCAGTAAAGTAAAGTAAAGTAGATTTAAGTGCTTCTATTTGTCTTGATATACCGTTGAAAGTTGTAGTCTCTTAGTTATTAATATTTCCGTAAGAAATTGTGGTTGTCCATGCTTATCGATGCTACAACTACCATACTTTCGTTTTATGTGGGCATATTTCTTTCCTGATTACGCAATATTGTCAGTGATTTGCAAATCTGAACGAACTTACTAGTAAAAAATACGCTTCTGTTTGAGTAAACTTTTATGATGATGATGATGATGATGATGACGATAATGACTAATTTAAAAATTATATCGTGTTTATTGCAAATAAAATGGTACGTACATTAGCCGTGTAACCTAAAACCGGTAATATTGTTTTATAGATGATGAATTTATGTACAATAGTGAATACTATTGTTTAATGATCTAATCAATATTCTCTAAATTACGCATATAGTGTAGATAATGGAAATAAGTCAATGAGTGTAATCATAGTACTTGTGATTTTTTGAGTCTGAAAGATACTTAATTAGCGGGTTTAGAGCTGAATATTAAGAGTTAGAGTTAGCTTAACCTCATGCTAGTGAGAATTTTTTTAATATTATGACGATCATCATCATCATCTTAACCATCAATAAGACATAAGTAATACATAAGTTAAAATCTCAGCTGCAGTAATTTTCGCTACTACTAGTGTGCCAAAAAAGAAGAACCCAATTACGTAAATAGATGGTATTCGCCACTCTATGCCGTTTAGTGTATATAAACAAACACACAATTATGAACTGTGGACAAACGAAGACTGCCGCTAAGGGTAGCCAAAACATCTCCAACGAACAAAACTTGAATTCAATCTCGGTTGGTCACGACACAAATCAGATAATTTCGAAAAATACAGTTCCTCAATTTTCACTCTCTTTAGCTAAATGTTGTACGAAGTAGCAAAGGCACTCCATCAATTAAACCGCTTTCAACCTTATTGGAACCTCACCGAGTACTTATCGGAATTTTCCACAATGGGGCAAATATTTACCTGGGAATCTTCCCCATCATCTCTATCTCTCTCCCATATATATATATATATATATATATATATATATATATATATATATATATATATATATATATATAAGTTTCTTGTGTCAAAATTGTGGTAGAATTCTTTAGCTTAAATTGAAGACAACGTTTGTGACATTGATAAGCCACAACCCCAATGTAAAATTAAATAAGAACTAGGAAAAAAGTTAAAATCCAACGCTGGATATGACGGAATTGCATACATGTTTTATTTAGCTGAGACTGCATTCGCCGACGCAACAACTCCTTAATGCGTGCCGCGTCAGTGCTGGAAGACACAGATGTTGTACCTGTGCCTTGAGCCGAGGTCGAAGATGTGATCGATTGACTATCTCGTGAAGAATTGATGAAAGCAGCCGAAGTAGTTAGATTGGTAGTGGATGTCCGGTTTAAAACAGAACCTGTACAAAACGCAGCAAAATCCGGATTCACCGGATTCATATACTGGTCGTATCCAGCTCCAGGACCAAAAGCCAGAGGCAGACCGGCACTAACAGGATCCTGATGCAGAGGATAAAATTAATTTAAAAGAATAATTTTATTAAAAACTATTTAGTCTATTGCTTCAATTCATTATTGAGCCGCTAGAAATACGAATATTTCGCAATACGTTGTGATAATAAACAAATTTATATTTTCGATATCTACTACTATTTTAGCTGAAATCAAATGAGGTAAACGCAAATTTTCCCTAAGCAATATCAGTTACAGATTTTTTGACTAAAATCCGTTTTATCATCTTAGGTATGGCCTACAAACAAAATATTACACACAAAAGTACATACTGTCCTAGTTATAGTTGGAACTTACTAAATGACTGGTGGTTTCAAAGAATTTAACAACAATTGTTTGCGCGGGTGGTGGTAACAATTCTTTAAATAAACTTTGCGAGCTTGAAGTAAACACCAATCCCATTGTATTTAACCAGTCGTCGAACAACATAACAAACTACTGCCAGTCGCAACGCACTGACGCGTTTCGACCTTTCATGATCATCATCAGAGTACGACAGCAAACTGACTATCGAGGATCAAACCGCATTGAATATATATGGAAATCAAATTTAGATATGCAACTCTCACCTCTAGCAGTCTCGCATACATTGAACTTGACTGGAAATGTCGGCTGCACAATTTCTATGCAGTCACGTACATTAACTGTTTGAAGCTTTCGCCACATATACATATATAGGCAATACAATTTAACAGTAAATGATTGCGCGGGTGGTGGTAACAATACTTTAAGTTAAGTTTGCGAGCTTGAAGTAAACACCAATCCCATTCAAAGAATGTGCATCGCTGAGACAATGCAACTAACAAAATAGCATAATAAAGATGGCGACTTAGGCATAATAAGCCAACGGAGACGGTTCTTATTAACTGCGGTCGATACTGATGGTACATCACCGATTGATTGGATAGAACTGGTCGACACAGTTTTCCGTGGAACAAACAATGTTATTACCATTGGAGCATTTATTTCTAAATTTAGCAAGACTGTAATTTATTGTCACGAAATTTCGCCAACCAGTAATTACTCTGGAAACATCGAGAACTAGTTGAGGTAGTGAAAGCTTGTAACCTAGAAATATCCACAGTTAAAATAGGCTTAATTAAATCCCCAGCCACCATACCAGATTACGATGAATTCCCAAGATGAACGAAGCCGGTCTACTAATTGAGTTGCCGTTTCTACACTATACAATGCTTGGTTTATACTGAAAAATGTATGTGCATAGTGGGTCAGGTTTTTATATCAAGACCACAATCTTTATTAAAAGTAATAGCATAAAAAACCATGTCATAAGATGGCAAAATACAAAATAGCATAAAAAAACACAACCCACAACACACAACACCACACAACACCACACAACAGAACACAACAGACCATAAAACACAACAGAACGAAGCACAACACAACACAATTCAACACAACACAGCTCAACACAAAACAAAACAACAAAACACAATACAGCATACCTCAACGCACCACAAAACACAACACAAAACAACAACAAGCCACTACACAAGACAGCATAAAACAGCACAATACAACATAATATAATAAACGTTTGTCATTATTCTTTGCGATTCAACCTCAGCTTCCGGGCAGCTTTACGATGAAAGAATGTCTGCTGAGTCTCTTCTACCACAGAAAAGTTTACTGTCCAACAGAAATATGACTTAAATACTGTTTGTTGCGCAGAACTAATATATATGCAAGTACGTTTTAGGTGTTGCGAACCTAGTAACAAATTAGTTCAGTTGTCACCAGACGGATAAACCAAAGTATAATCTCATGTGCACATTCGTTTCGTGCTTACTGGCGACTCATCAGTAGGAGCCGGTAATACGCCCTTTAACCACTATATATTTGGTAGAAGAATGTGGAATAATAGGACGGTACAATCTCCTAGACGAATGTGTAAACCTGTAATAGTGAAGCTAACATCATCTAAAGTCAAGGACAATACGACCTCAATGCTAACTCACACTATATAATATATATACCGAGTCGGTAAAGGACACTAACACTATGGCTATTGTGTTAGTAACTGATACCTTTTTTGAAATCGATGAGTACCGGATACTAACACTATGGTTTCCGAGTCGGTACATGATACCAACCTGATGGATATAAATTTATGCTAAAGTTCACCCAAATTGAGAATTACAACAATTTCCGAACACCTGTTACTCCAGTGAATTTATACATTCTGGCCATAAATATGACTTTATTGAAAATGTTAGAATACTTTATTTCTAACTCCAATAAGCACGAAGATGAGTTGTTTTGTAAGAAGACTTGTGTCATAAAAACTACCAAGTTTGCTATCACATTAAAGAATAGTCAAAGTTTGTAATCGGCTCTTTTATTGTGCAACTCAAATGACGTATTCCAATACCTCTCTCAAATTCGCGTAACCAATAAAACTCGTAAATCTACAGGAGAAATATAGTCCCATTGAAAAAGAATATATTAAACGTTAGTGAATTTTAATTTGAATAACTGTAAAGTCGTCTATGTATTTACTTCCTTACATTTATTGTGAAATTTTAAAAGTTGAAATTAAAACTGCGTTTCTTACCAGCACGTATATAATTAATCCGAAATTGAAAGATTTCCACAATCTGTAATAAACTAACCTTTTTAAAAGGAACAATATTCGGCGCTGTTTATTTCGTCTAAGGTCAACTGCATCAAATCCATCAATAAGAACTAATGATTAAATATAACTCTAATGAACTATGCTAACTAATTTATATACCCTAGTTTGGTTTTGTTGCACACATGTGAACTACAAATTTGAGCACGCCTTTAATTGTGCAAAAAGAGGAAAAAGGACGAAGCGTAAATAAGCATTAGTTCAGAAACGTTATTAAATTGGTAAGATTTTGCAACCTGATGACTGTCTGGGAAACTTAACAGGTTTGTTAAGAATCTCCATTTTCCAATGACCATTAAATATAGAATATTGTGTGCAATCTTCTGATAAGTATGCGCATATGTGTCACTTCATGATTATAGGCTCAATTTCTAGTTGCAACAGTCCAAGCCAATACTGATGAGTTATCCAGTAGGGACAAATCCCTAATCAAGTTCATATATCATTTTAATTTTATGCAAAATATTTCTATGTATGAGCAAATCCAATCACTATATATCCATAGCTGGAGTGTAGATCTTAAAATTGTTAAGATGGTTGGTGTGTCTTTATGACTCATTTGGTCATACTGGTAGCGTTTCTGCTCTATTGGTTTCACATGCCAGGAAGGTCAATTAGAAGAGTTTAAGCTTGCAGACTCAATCTTTGAACAAGAAATTGGCACCTAGTGTTTATTGAAAAACAAAACATAACTGTGAAGTTTTTGGTTATGGGGAAAACATCACAATAGTGTAATCAGGAAATGGAGGTTGGTAAATATATATATATATATATATATATATATATATATACATACATATATATATATATATATATATATATATATATATATATATATATATATATATATATATATATATATGCCATCTATCATAAACACAACGGTGTAATTCCATGCTCACATAGGTTTCGTACTTACAGGCTCAGTAGAGGGTCGACTCAATTTGATTTCAGCGCAACATGAATAGAGTGCATGAACAGATGGTGCACAGTTAATGATTACTAGTTGCGCTCTCGATCCACGCTGGACCGCGCATAAGTCCAACGGATGAAAGCACTCATTCGTACCACAATACTTCAATAAATCTAAATTGTATTTCGAGCTTTAAGACGCCCATAATTATAAGCAGCTGGTTCAAGACTGCAAATTCTATTGATAATTATTTTTGTTCATCCTTCTGGTGTGCGTGCAAAATTCGTCGTCACGTTGCAAAAGTTGTTTGTTTATTGTTATGGATAACATGACATTAGAATGAAGAATAAAAATTTTTATTGCCACATGACGATGAAGAGCTTTTTGTTATTATTGATGATTATGATTTGGCTGCAAAAGAACATTAGATGGCCATTTTCAATATAAACTCAATGAAATATAATGAAGAGAACGATAAATCAACCAGTATGACCTAGATAAAGAAATTTGCTAGCTCTGTTTATTTTTTGATGACTGGCAAATTTTATCTCAATAATTACATATAATGCAAATTTGGTAAAGTTCAATGACTCCATGCTCGTACACTAAGATGGTAAAAAAGAATAATTCATCATTAGAATAAAATTTCCCAAACAATAATCATTCATATAAAAAGGTTATAGCTTTGTAAAGCAATAAGAATGAAATAGCAAATTCGTTATAACGAAGAAAAATATAAACACTATGAGAAGGTAATGAATCGCACACATCAACCAGTTAAAAACCGAGTTGAATTTTTTTAAATATAAGCATAGTTTTACATTGCCTCGTTTTTAACTAGAAAAATGTTTGGTACTATCAGTAGGCTAAAATGTTATTAACAAATAAACCACAGCCGCTGAATCAAAAATAACAGCGAGTGGATGTATACGAAATAAAGGGTTGCAAATATATTAAGATTAAGCGAACATTGATTGTGCGAGCGGCGATAACATTTACTATAATCAAGGTTGTGAACTTCATACAAGCACCGGACCCATTAAGTACACATATTTGTCAGTATAAACTAAGAATTGTATGGTGTAGAAAAAGCAATTCACCTAGTAGACCGGTTTCGTACTTATGGGAAACTCATCACGTACTGGCCAGAATATGTAGCGGACAGGGCTAGAACTTGGGCACGTCTACTGCGGAATCTGGCGCTCTAACCACAGAGCCACCCTGCCGCACACTACACACAATTTTCAATCAAATACTAGCTAATGTAACTCGGTTAGTCTTTTTCCTTTAGATAGAGCACATATGACATCCATTTAGACCCAAAGTTCCAACTAACCATGCCCAATCTGGCATTACTGAACAGAAACAACACTACATGGGGGAGTGGTATTGAAATGAACATTATTATAATTAAACGAACATTGGTTGTACTCAAGCCCTGTTCGCCGCAAATTCTGGCCAGTAAAGGATGAGTTCCCAATAAGGACGAAACCGATCTACTGGATGAATTGCCTATTCTACACTATACAATTCTTAATGAGTCAGGTGCTTATATCAAGTTCGCAATCTTGATTATAGTAAATTTATTAAGATGCTAACATCCAATAATACCTTGTAAGTCTAATCCACTCTAGCAAAAAATTGGCACCGGCCAAAATAAACTACAATATCTATGGTCGACCGGTTTACAGTTGACAAATAAAGAGAGCAGAAAATCTAAGGAATAGACTTCATAAAATTATTCAATTATTCAAACTGCAGAGTAACACCAATACAATTAAATTAATTAGTTGCACAACAAGGCACAACTTTCGCTAGTAACACACTGGATAATTTCCACCTATTATGAAAATCATCATAGGACGTCTGATAGATGCAATTCGTGCTATGATGGAGTAACGTTAGAACACGTCAGAACGAGTGATTGGCGGTAGGTTCGCTCAGTTTTTCCACTAGTTAAAATAATTATATTTGGGCTTATTATAAATGTGCAATGGATGAGTGTTAAACATATTTTAAATAAAAATGTTACCAATTTCTCTATCTGGTTTTCTATAAGCAAAATTTATTCGAGATATTCCTCTGGTCTCGCATCAATCTGTATAAATTTTAAATTGGATACCGTTATATTATTTATCATATTGAGCCAAACCACTGCGTAAAACAGACAGTTTTACAATATTTACAAAAGGCGAGGAATGTGTACTTGATGTACAAGGTACGAAATTAACCGGGATGGCAATACTGCAATAGCCAAAATAAATCTTTAAAAAACTTTTAAACAAAAATAATAGATTAGGAGCAGGAGAATGTAAATAATTAAAATCAGTATAAATAAGCAAAGTTCATCAGCACTTCGCTTGATTCCATCTCGGAAGAGGTTCTATGGGAAATATTTTTATCCAAATGCAAGATCTTGAACAGCAAAGTGTATATCGCTGTCCAACAAACACCGTCTTTCCAGACTTTATGGGTGCATTTAACTCAGTAGTTCTTAATGTTCTATTGGGTATTCTGTCGAAAGGTGGTGTGCCCACCACATTTGTAAGGTTAAAGCGCATTATTAACATAAACACTTCGGGTCGCGTTAAATTCTACAATGAATTAATAAAAGGCTGTCCACCTTTCCAATTTTTGTTTAATTTTGTAATAAATGAACGACAGAAAAATCTTCAAACAGTGCTCATTTAAGTTCGATTCTTGAACAAAGTTAAATCGTCTCATGACACAAAAAGTCATAAAGTGCGTTCATTTAGTAACATTACAAATAATAATTACTATTCGACAACCGAGATTCTGTCCAGGCCACCTTGAATAAATTAGTAGTCGCTCCGTCTTTCGGTATCAAATTTTAACCCTCCAAATACTAGATACTTTTATAGGATCACACATCACTCCGTGGTTTCTAATCGAGATCTTGTTCATAGTTGTCGGGTTTATAGATTTTGGTAGTTGTATCAATAACTCAGGCGACATGAGTGACGGAGTGAATATAAGAACCGCGAAAGCTAGCATAGCTTTCTCCAACCTACTTCATTTATGGAGAAACCAGAGTATCTCATTCTGCCTTATAGGTCGTTATACAATGACTCTGTACACCAGTGAAACTTGGCCCTTTAGATTCGGTAAGATTGTCCAGTCCGCATAGTTTTCTCATCCAGTACCAGATATGCGTCAAAAATAAAGTGAACAGAATTTGACATGGAAAATAAGCTAGTCAACTACAGTTAATTGTGTAACTTAGGATTTTATCGTCTGTCAGGATGTGGATCAAGTTTGTATAATCTTCCTAGGTTAGAAACCCTTCGTGACATGACATCGAATCGTGCTCTGTGGCGATCTTGTTATAAACTTCTAGTGGAACACTCTTCTTAACTTTCTTTTCTAAGGCGGACAGAGTTAATCGCGAGGTTTGCCCAGGTTTATGAAGCGATACAGTGAAAATCACAAGGAAGCTGGGTCATGTGTGTAAAATATTCCTAGATTAGAAACCCTGCTTCACATGACATCGAATCAAGTTCTGTGGCGATCTTGCTATAAACTTCTGGTGGAATACTCTTCTTAATTTTCTTTTCGAGGCGGACAGAGTTGATTGCGAGATTTGGTCAGGTTTATGAAGCGATACAGTGGAAACCACAAGGAAGCGGTATTTTAAAGTTCGCTTAGCATTAAAGCACACTTGGCCATAATTGAATATAACGATGAGCAGTTGGTTAGACAGTCTACTAGTTGCTGTCTACATGGTCTATCTGGAAACATTAAAACTACAACAAATTATTCAAAAATTTTACCATGAATATCTTAGGTACCTTGATGAAACTTTCATAATCATAAACGAAGATATAGAAACAAATGATATGGTAAAAAGAATGTAATAACATGGTTTATTATATCCAGTTTATTTTGGAGAGCGAAAACCTGTAGTCCATCGTAGTCTTTCTTTGACGTATTTACACTAAATTATATGATGATAGTCGAAAATAAACGTATACGGAAAGCAGAAATGGATTGCACAGTACATCCATTTCCACAGATCTATGCCAATTTCACATAAGAGAGAACCGACATGCAATTCACTTAACAGGATAAAAAAAATCTGCTCTGAAGGAGTTAAATGACAGCAACTGGCAGTGGTCAAATGAACTTTATTATAAATCGTATTTGCCGAAAAGTTTGTTGAAGCCAACATGAAGTATGAACACCGAAATAAAAGCGTTGAATTCATACTCAACAGAAACGATATATACAATAAGATTTAAAAGAAACATGTTGCGCGACAGGGAATAGATCATCTACCTGATTCTCGGGTTGCGATCTGATTTGTTTGCATCCGCTGTCTTCCTGATCTTGCAAAATCAGGAAGACAGCGCATGCAAACAAATCGGATCGCAACCCGAGAATCAGGTAAATGATACATACAATAGCTGTTCGTTTTGTCGTGTAGGCCGAAATATACGATTACGAAAAACAGCAAAATCGAGGACATTTTTGACTGAACACAGCTGGCGAATGAGAGAACGTTTCTGCAATAGATGAATACCTTTTTAAAATAAATATCACACTCCGAAAAAGAGATATGTAAAGCAGAAGTTATTTGCGTCATCTTTAATATTTATCTCAATAAACAAAAAATTTGTATATGATTTGAATATAAACTGGTGAATTGTGTGTGTGCGTGTGTGTGTGTGTGTGTGTGTGTGTGTGTCTCCGCATGTGTGATTCCAGCTCTCTGATTGTTTTTGTTGAACGCATTATTTAATTGAAATTAGTCTTATGCGAGTTAATAGTAAATATTTTTAAAACTAGATATAAGGTAATATCGAGGAAGAGCGATAACGGTGGCAATCAGGTATAGCGGCAGGATGGCTCAGTGGTTAGAGCACCAGATTCCGAAGCAGACGTGCCCAGGTTCGAGTCCTGTCCGCGGTAAATTCTGGCCAGTACACGAGTTCCTAATAAGGACGAAACCGGTCTACTGGATGAATTGCCTTTTCTACACTATACAATTCTTAGTTTATACTGACATATGTAATTAATGGGTCAGGTGTTTATATCAAGACCGCAACCTTGATTATAATAATAAGTATGGCTATTTTCTGAAGAAATTATAAATTTAAAATCTTGACGACGAGGAACTCTTGTATAATAAAAGTTAATAACAGATAAATTGAAGTAGAACTAAATTATTGGAAGAAAAATATAAGCAATAGGACATTTACAAAATGATTTAACTAAAAAGTAAACTTACCAAATAGGATAAAACTGAACAACATTGTAAACTTTAATTTTTAACCTTTTAATGTTTACTCACCTGAATTAAACTACCGGCGTCTTTACGCCTTGCAGATGAGTATAATAGGCCTGCTGCTCGAGATCTGTCATTATATCAAAATTGTCAGGAAATGCGTTATTTAAAAGAATGATACAGCATTGTAATACAAAATTTATGTCAATTAACTCTCATTTCAATGTTGATTTGTCAATATTATTATGGAAATGAGTTGCGACTAAAATAAAGATTAGAGATGTGCATATTTAATTCGCTAAATTAACAAAGCAATCACAACTCAGATGTTAAAAATACTAACTATCACACAATCTATGACCGAACAATACGCGAGAAGCTTTGAAATGCTAGTTTGCGGATTGAAAACCTTGTTTAACACGGACAAAATTTTTGTATCTCTCTACGAAAAATCTAGAGAAATTTCAAGTAAGCAAATAGCGATTCCTAGCCAGTTTCAAAGGCAAGGCGCCATTTAAAATACCGTATAAATTCAGATTTCACAATATCGCTTCATTAAAAGCGGCAATACCTCGCAGTTAGCTCTGTGCGACAGGGTGGCTCAGTGGTTAGAGCACCAAGATTCCGAAGCAGACGTGCTCAGGTTTGAGCCCTGTCCGCAACAAATTCTGGCCAGTACGTGATGAGTTCCCAATAAGGACGAAACCGGTCTACTGGATGAATTGCCTTTTCTACACTATTCACAATTCTTAGTTTATACTGACAAATATAAGTACTTGATGGGTCCGGTGCTTATATTACGTTCACAATCTTGATTATAGTAAATGTTATCACCGCCCGCGTAACCAATGTTCGTTTAATTATGTAAATATTTTTTAAATTTGTTTTCGGAGTGCCAGCTTCATATTTTCCAATGCCGCGTTTTGCGTACGCGGCTAGTAGCTTTGCACGGACAGTTTCACA
>JAQBSW010005119.1:0-60901 GCA_029291075.1 Eudiplozoon nipponicum | reverse complement strand
ACACAATAGTCCACCGCGTGATCCTCTCGGTTCGCGCGCGGTTCTGTCTATTTTATAAAAACACTATTAATTACAAATAAAATTGCAGTTCAAGAAATATCGATTAAAACTGCTTGAGACTAAAAGAGATTGTTCCTAAAATCACAGCTAAGAGAAATAGTGTTTAAGGCACAGAGTTAGAATATTTGACCTTAAAGAGCACAGCGTTTGTAAAATTTGACCTTCGTTGGGTTGTAACAGGGAGCCGCGTGTTACATACACCCCCCGACAGTGAAAATTAGTACACAATGAAGGGGGCTAACCTTACAGGAAGTGTTATTGCTCTGTCATGCCGTGTAACGACTGATTTTGGTTCTGTCAACACTGATACTGGCTCCTCTATCTCTCGCGTTCTTGGACGGATGGTTAGGTCGAAGTGTTCGAGAAAGTCACGTCCAATGATGTTTCATGTCGTGTTGGCGATGATGAACGGATATTTGAAACATCATTTTGAGTTGGAGAACGAGATTGTGTGTACTCGTACCCCAAACGTCGCTATGTTGGAGCCATTCGCGCAGGTCAGACTGTTGGTGTCGACTGGGTGGGTTGGTTCGAGATAATTGTGGCGTAGTGAGCTTACATCTGATCCAGTGTCTATGACAATTCATTCGCCAGAGATTGCGTCACGGATGAGAAAGTATGTTGATAGTGGCAACCGGCGATGAGATTGATTGCTGGCATTTGGGCGTTTGAAGCATGACTTAATTGGAGCCGTCGCTGTAAAGACAATAGTTTGATTGCGCTCTACCGCGAAGGCAACGTGCTTCGAGCCATCAGACGTGGAGCGGCCAACAATTTGGGGTGCTCAGCCTCTGCTGCCGCCGAGGAGGCTGACTCCACCCGTCTTCCGAACCTTCCATGGGCGGATCCTCCTGAGTTGTTGAGGGTGACCGCGCCCATTTGAACGTCGCGTCTGTGCGCGGGTATGTGCAGCCGTTTCCGAGGCAATAACGTGTGTAGTGGCCTTCATTGAAAGTGCTTGAATTTCTCTAAATCTAGCTGTTTATTAATTCCTTACTGGCTGTGAGTTCGACGAACCGGGGCACCATAATGTAGGGGTATTTTGCGGAGTTGCTTTCTTGTTCGTGATTTTTACCCCTACTGCATATCAATGATGGCCATTATTACTACCCGAGCACCCAATCAGTCTCTGATCCCTTTCGGATGGTTGATATGAGAAGACTGAAGAAAGGTTTCATAGATATATTCCACACAATGTAGCATATATAAATATAATTCACTGTTAATCCGAATTGAATGAGTTGGTTGGCAAAAATACAGATTTTAATGCAAAAGTATGTTTTAAATACCGTTCACAATTAAACTAAATTGTCCGTCTTCTAGACGGCAAAAATAAAAGTGATTTATGTCTATAAAGTGAAATGTTTAGCACAAATGTCTGGATTGGCATGAATATAGTCAAATGATTGAAAATACATGATAATATGAACATAGTAAAACGATTTATGTTTATAAAGAAAATGTTTTATATACAATAGGTTATTCTTACACAAATGTCTGGATTGTAATGAGTAGTCAAACGATTAAAGATACATGATAATGAGCCTAGTAAAACTATTTATGTTCATAAAGGAAAATGTTTTGTGTAAACCGTTTAAAGATTTAAATGACAAACAACTCTCAAATGTTTAACTCCTTGTTTTTATACTAAACAATCAATCATTTTCATAGTAACGAATAATCCGATAAATTCACTGCCACAATAGTCCACCGCGTGATCCTCTCGGATCGCGCGCGGTTCTGTCTATTTTATAAAAACACTATTAATTACAAATAAAATTGCAGTTCAAGAAATATCGATTAAAACTGCTTGAGACTAAAAGAGATTGTTCCTAAAATCACAGCTAAGAGAAATATTGTTTAAGGACAGAGTTAGAATATTTGACCTTAAAGAGCACAGCGTTTGTAAAAATTGATCTTCGTTGGGTTGTAACACGGAGCCGCGTGTTACATACACCCTCCGACAATGAAAATTAGTACACCATGAAAGGGGCTAACCTTCCAGGAAGTGTTATTGCTCTGCCGTACCGTGTAATGACTGATTTTGGCTCTGACAACACTGATTCTGGTTCTTCTATATCTCGCGGTGGCGTGAGCGGCTTCAGTTGGCTCGGTTGTTGATGGGACGTCGGGCGTCAATCCGATGTTAGCAAGACTGTCTGGGTTTGGCGTTCTCGTTTCTTCACCGCCTGATAGGTCTACATCGCGAAACAGCGGGTCATCTGGATCAACGTCGGCTGGGGATAGTCTGTGCTTGGAGACCGCTTCAGCTTTGCCATTAATCTCCAGAATGATGTAATTCTGGCGTCGATCTAACACACGATAAGGACCGCGCTTCGGTTTGGCTAAAATACTGTTATCCATATCGTTGTTGATGAAGAACCATTTGCAGCTATCAAAATCTTTGCGTTTATAGATTGGGCCATCTTGCTGACGTGTAGGACAGATCGGCCGATTCTGAGCGTTATATTGTAGAAAACTGCAAAGTGGAAACAGAAATGTCGGATCGTTCATCGTTAACGCAGTTTCAGAGCGTGATCGGACTAGTTCGCCAGGCAGCCGTAGACATTCGCCAAATACCATTTCAGCGGAGCTACATTTGATCGGCTCACGAGGTCTTGTACGCATTGATAGGAGTACTTTCGGTAGAGCCGCAAGCCAATTTTCTTCTGGGCTAGCCTTGAGCGCCGCTTTCAGTTCTCGGTGTTGCCTTTCAACAAAACCATTTGCTCTCGGGTTGCGAGCCGCGGTCACGGAGTGTTTGACACCGTAGTATTGCAGTAGGGCTGTGAACTCCTCTTCAAGAAATTGTGCGCCACGATCGGTTGTCACTTCAGCTGGAGCACCGAACCGAGCGAACCAATTGAGCTCTAGATCATAACTGACAGTTTCTTGCTTCATGTCTGGAAGTGGTATGGCCTCATACCATCAAGTGGTGCGGTCCCGTATTGACAATAGATATCGCATGTTGTTCACAGCAGGTAAGGTTACCAGATCAACGTGTATGTGCGTAAATCGGACTTTGGGCACTTGAATGACTTGTGGCGCCGTTTTGGTGTGTCTCGTCACTTTGCATTTCTGACATTCTAGACATTGTTTGGACCACATCTTGATATCTCGTCGCATGCCAGGCCAAAAATACGTTCTGGATAGAATTTCTACTGATGCTTCGCCAGATGGGTGGCTCAATGAATGGTAGACTTCGAAGATCTTGTGACGGAGTTTTTCAGGTATATGCGGCCTAGGGCCCACGTCCGCTATTTCGCACTGCAGTAGGGTTCCGTCGTAATCAAGTGTTTTCAGTTGATTGACATCAAATGTCCGAAGTGATAGATCATCTTGCTGAGCTGCTTGCAATTCCTGAATGCTTATAGGTGAAGGATACAGTATTGAGGCACAAAGATCTGCAGGACGGCTTAGGGAGTCTGCGACCACATTTTCTGATCCTTTAACATGAGTGACTTCATATTCATACTCGTGTATTCGTGTAAGTTGCGAGTTGGCACGTCGTGAATATAAATATTCTTTCTTTCCTCTCAGCATCGGAAGTAGCGGAAGATGGTCAGTGTAGATCTTGAACTTTCGGCCATCCAGATAGGTATAGAAGTGTAGGATCGACCGGTAGATTGCAAGTAATTCTTTTCCTAACGTATCATATCGCGTCTCGCGAGGTTGTAGTTTTTGCAAATAGAAAGCGATAGGCTGGTGTATTCCATTGATGGATTGTTGAAGTACTGCGCCTATGGCAACTTCGGATGCGTCCGTTATCAATTCAAAAGGTTGAGACCAATCCGGGGAATGTAACATGGTCGCTTTGCATAGGGCCCTTTTGGCATCCTCGTCAGCCTGCATGTCGTCCACGTTGAGCTGAATCGGTTGTGATTTCTTGACGAAACGGCTTTCTGGCACGTGATATTTGTGAAGAGGTGCCAGAATCTTGGCAAGGCAGGGTACAAATCGAGAATAGTAGTTCATCTTGCCCAAGAATCGTCGTAATGCCCGAACGGTGGTTGGAGGCTGTAGATCTTGAATAGCACGAACCTTAGTAGGTACAGGTGTCATGCCTTCTTCGGAAATTTGATGACCAAGGAATTCAATTGATTTCTGTGCAAAGACGCATTTATTGCCATGAAGTCGGAGGCCATAGTTTTCTAGACGTGTGAGCAGGATCTCAATATGTTGTATATGATCGGTCATTGAGTTGGAGAATACCAGGATGTCGTCTAGATATGGAATTACAAATGGTAGACCATCTAGTATTTCGTCCATAACGCGTTGGAATGTTTGCGAGGCATTTTTGAGACCAAACGGCATATAGTGATATTCGTGCGTGCCATCTCCGGTGAATCTGAATGCAGTATATGCTATTGAGTCTTTGTCCATCGGTACTTGATAGTATGCTTTTACTAAGTCAAGTTTCGAATACACAGCATGACCGATAGCAGATCGGAGTAGGTCGGCCGGATTTGGCAGGATGTACGAATCAGACTGTGTGCAAGAATTGAGAATACGATAATCCCCGCACACTCTGAATGTCTCTGGTTCACTCTTTGGTACTACTACCACAGTGGACGCAAAAGGCGAGCTGGATCGTGTACAGATGCCTTGTTGACGTAGCGTGGCGAATTCTTGCTCGGCAGCCTTATGTTTGTGTGGTGCCAATGGACGTGCTCGTGGAGGATGAGGAAGTGGTTTCGACAGGATGATACGGTGGGCTGTGATGGCACGCTTCCTCTTGAGATCGGGCATGAAGGAAATAGGTTTGAAAATTTCTTCATGACGTTTCAGAACATCGTCCAGTTGTGGTACATGAGGAACTGAAGGAATAAGCTGTATAGATGAGACTGCTTCGGCGCGAGTCGTATGTTTTAACGCTGATGTAAGCAACTGATTGTCTGCAGTGCGTATCTCTCGTGTTCTTGGACGAATGGTCAGGTCGAAGTGTTCGAGAAAATCACGTCCAATGATGTTTCGTGTCGTTTTGGCGATGATGAACGGATAATTGAAACATCTTTTTGAGTTGGAGAACGAGATAGTGTGTACTCGTACCCCAAACGTCGCTATGTTGGAACCATTGGCGCATGTCAGACTGCTGGTGTCGACTGGGTGGGTTGGTTCGAGATAATTGTGGCGTAGTGAGCTTACATCTGATCCAGTGTCTATGACAATTCATTCGCCAGAGATTGCGTCACGGATGAGAAAGTATGTTGATAGTGGCAACCGGCGATGAGATTGATTGCTGGCATTTGGGCGTTTGAAGCATGACTTAATTGGAGCCGTCGCTGTAAAGACAATAGTTTGATTGCGCTCTACCGCGAAGGCAACGTGCTACGAGCCATCAGACGTGGAGCGGCCAACAATTTGGGGTGCTCAGCCTCTGCTGCCACCGAGGAGGCTGACTCCACCCGTCTTCCGAACCTTCCATGGGCGGATCCTCCTGAGTTGTTGAGGGTGACCGCGCCCATTTGAACGTCGCGTCTGTGCGCGGGTATGTGCAGACGTTTCCGAGGCAATAACGTGTGTAGTGGCCTTCACTGAAGAGTGCTTGAATTTCTCAAAATCTAGCTGTTTATTAATTCCTTACTGGCTGTGAGTTCGACGAACCGGGGCACCATAATGTACGGCTATTTTGCGGAGTTGCTTTCTTGTTCGTGATTTTTACCCCTACTACATATCAATGGTGGCCATTATTACTACCCGAGCACCCAATCAGTCTCTGATCCCTTTCGGATGGTTGATATGAGAAGACTGAAGAAAGGTTTCATAGATATATTCCACACAATGTAGCATATATAAATATAATTCACTGTTAATCCGAATTGAATGAGTTGGTTGGCAAAAATACAGATTTTAATGCAAAAGTATGTTTTAAATACCGTTCACAATTAAACTAAATTGTCCGTCTTCTAGACGGCAAAAATAAAAGTGATTTATGTCTATAAAGTGAAATGTTTAGCACAAATGTCTGGATTGGAGTGAATATAGTCAAACGATTAAAAATACATGATAATATGAACATAGTAAAATGATTTATGTTTATAAAGAAAATGTTTTACATACAATTGGTTATTCTTACACAAATGTCTGGATTGTAATAAGTAGTCAAACGATTAAAGATACATGATAATATGAGCCTAGTAAAATTATTTATGTTCATAAAGGAAAATGTTTTGTGTAAACCGTTTAAAGATTTAAATGACAAACAACTCACAAATGTTTAACTCCTTGTTTTTTATAGTAAACAATCAATCATTTTCATAGTAACGAATAATCCGATTTAATGAGATAAATTCACTGACACAATAGTCCACCGCGTGATCCTCTCGGATCGCGCGCGGTTCTGTCTATTTTATAAAAACACTATTAATTACAAATAAAATTGCAGTTCAAGAAATATCGATTAAAACTGCTTGAGACTAAAAGAGATTGTTCCTAAAATCACAGCTAAGAGAAATATTGTTTAAGGACAGAGTTAGAATATTTGACCTTAAAGAGCACAGCGTTTGTAAAAATTGACCTTCGTTGGGTTGTAACACGGAGCCGCGTGTTACAATTATTCCAATATTTTACCATCTTAAATAAATATATAATTTAATAGTAATGTATAAAAAGTTTATTGTCCGTATATATATATATATATATATATATATATATATATATATATATATATATATATATATATAATGTATATAGAATAAACCTATCAATCTACCGATAGGCCTATCTATATATCCGTCTATCTATCACATTTTGATACATGGTAGCTATTTACCATGAAGATCTTCTCTAGGAATAACGTATTATTCATTTATTAAGATGTTCCTACCTTACATAAATATATAAAATATAAGCAACAATGTAAGTCAAATGTGTCTTATCTAATGTCCTATCTTCTAACCCTTGCTAAATCGGTATACCCTCTTCTGGAACATTTTTATTGAGAAAAATAAGTATATAGGAAATCGATATTGGTACAGATCATTCGCAACCAGTTTTCTATAAGCGAGGTTTTTTACTTAGGTTCCCACTTAATTCATGTTCCGCAGCCTCACGTTTTCTGACCATAGAAAATGCTTCATTAAATATTGGGCCCAATGATTTTTCTACCGATGTTACATTCATTACACCTTTTCCTGATTTTATTTCAATTGACTCTCTAATTAGTCTCGTTAATCTGTTGCGGTTGCATAACGCGATGCGTTTACATCCTTCCCAGTCTATTTCATGACCCGTTTCCTTCGAATGCCTAGCTAGGTCTGATCTTTGAATGTGTCCATATTTGCAGGCTGTCTTATGTTCACCTCTACGAACCTTTATAGGTCGCATGGTTTCGCCTATATACCTGAGATTACATTCTTTGCAAGGTATCGCATATACTCCTGATGTCTCGAGGGGTTCTACTCTTTCTTTTTGGTTAGGTAGTTTATTGCCTATAGTAAGCGATTGTCTTAAAACTGTTTTCATATTGTATTTAGCTGCTATTATTCTAATTTTCCTGCTCAATTTAGAATCAGGTAATACCATAATTTTGTGCTTATCCGGTTCCGTTTCCTTCTTTACTTTGTTTATTATATTATTGTTAAATCTCTGTAACATCTCATCTATTAATCTATCTATTATACTTGACGGATAGCTATTTAGTTTGAATATTTCTTTTAATCTCCTCATTTCCTTATCTCTATTTTCTATATCCACTATTCTAAGACTTCTTAATATCATGGATTTAAGAATGCCTATTTTCATTCCATATGGGTGATTTGATAAGAAATTAAGAAGTAGTCCTGAATAAGTCTCTTTTCTAAAAATATCTCTTTCCAATCTGGAACCATTCCGTTTAATTTTCACATCCAAAAAGGGTAATTCATCATTATTCTCTTTTTCCAATGTAAACTTTAATTCACCTAATTGGTTGGCTAATTCGAGGAATTTATTTAACTCATTATCCCCATGATTCCAAATTATAAACATATCATCCAGGAATCTTACATACAAGTTTGGCTTAAGAGGAGATTTTAACAACAGATTTTTTTCAAAATAGTGCATAAAAATATTAGCAACCGGGACTGATAGTGGTTGTCCCATAGGGACACCTTTAACTTGTTTATAAAATTCATTTCTGAACTTAAAGTAGGTGGAGGACATACAAATATTTAAGATTTCCATAATACTACTTAACATCATTTTACTACCTTCTATTATCTCTGGGAACTCTGTTAAACAACGCTTCACACTTTCTAATGCTGCTTGTACCGGGACATTGGTATACATCGATACAACGTCCAGGCTAGCCATTCTATCATTATCATTCAAGTTATATCTACTAATAATGTCAATAAAATTATATGTATTCTTTAAAGTATAATCTAAGAAATAAGTATATTTTCTAATTCTGTTGCATAGAAATTTCGACAATCTATATGTTGGTGAGTTTTGTACATTAACGATTAATCTAAGTGGATTCCCCTGTTTATGAATCTTCACTAGACCATAAACTCTCGGAGGGACTGTGTCACGTTGTATTAATGAATTCCCGAGTCCTGGTTCTAATTCCTTCGACTCAATCATTCTATTAATTATAGTCTTAACTTGTCCTTGTAACTTATCAGATGGATCTTTATTTATTTTATTATAAACCTCTAAATTATTTAATTGTTCTTACACTTTCAATTCATAATCTGACCGGTTCATAAGTACTGTTTCACCACCTTTATCTGCCTTGAGGCATATTACTTTATTGGATAATAATTCTGCTCTTAAGCATTTTAGATCATAACTCTGCTTGCATCTCACCTCTCTGTGCTCTAACACCGCTTTGGACACATCCAATTCAAACCTAGTCTTATCTTTGTCTTGGAGAAACTGGGCAATCTTAGCTGTTTCTGTAATTATCTCATTCCTAGGTACGTAATCAATAGGGATCGCAGTATTAAGTCCAAGATTAAGAATTTTTTTGGTCTTCCTTGAGATCCATTCTCGATAAATTAACTAAACGTTTGGACATGACCTCTTCAATTCTCCTATTTCTCAAAGGGCAATTAATTCCCAATTTTGCTAGTTTTTTTTCATGCCTTTGTCTAATTTTTTAAATTTCATTATCCCTCGTTTTGTCTGTGAAATCTTCAATATGTTTGAAATCCAACATACATAATCTCGCCAGTAATATGGACCTTATTTTTGTCTTCTCTCTAATCAGTTCAAATTTACGTTTGTTTAGTTTATTAATCGATATTTTTATTAAATGTAAACAAAGCTCATGTTTAAGAGTATTTCCTACTTTATCCAAAACGAATGAAAGTTTAAATCTAAAACATTTCGGTATAACATTAAATTTTAAACATTTATTAAGGAACGAGGTATTTTCCACTTGCCTAACAATCTGCATCTTCTTCCGCTTGTACTGATTCATAAGTGTGACCACTGTCGCATCATATTTGATTCTCAAGTAACTTTTGAACTTAATGTTTTGCGGTGTGTAAGCATTCAGGTTATCAATGCCGCGTTTTGCGTACGCGGGTAATAGCTGTACACGGGCAGTTACACAAAGATCCGATTTTTCACAATTTCAAATTTTGTTTTGTCTTTGATCGGGTTGACTTGTTCTTACTTCAACTGGAAATGCGGTTCTATCACATCTTTGTTTACTGGCGACGTTTCGGTGCCTACTTTCCAGCACCATCATCAGGCAACACAACACTGATCACAATAGCAGATTTAAGCAAATGTGGTAACCTCGTTCCAAAACCATTCTATTTATATATATTTGACTCAACACTATTTTAATCACAGAATTTGTCTCAGTAACTAAACTCAATATATAACTATTTATAATTAGCAGACCAATCATTACCTCACCTATACATCATCTCATCTCGTATGCAGAATATTTTAGGGGAGAGAGACAGTATCGAACCTTTTGTTATTTGTTATAACTGTATTGCTACTATGTCACGGTAATCAAAATTTAAAAATGATAAAACTAAAACCTTGACTATCATATACTGTTATTATAATCAAGGTTGCGGTCTTGATATAAACACCTGACCCATTAATTACTTACATATGTCAGTATAAACTAAGAATTGTATAGTGTAGAATAGGCAATTCATCCAGTAGACCGATTTCGTCCTTATTGGGAACTCATCAAGTACTGGCCAGAATTTGCCGCCAGTACTTGATGAGTTCCCAATAAGGACGAAATCGGTCTACTGGATGAATTGCCTTTTCTACACTATACAATTCTTAGTTATACTGACATATGTAAGTAATAGGTCAGTCTTATATCAAGACAACCTCGATTATAATAATTGTTATCACCACCCGCGCAACCAATGTTCGTTTAATTATATATCATATACTGTATTTTATTTAAAGCCGGGAACTCTAATGTATAGAATGGTGTATGAGGTATTGCGCACATAGCAACATATTAGTTCAAATATGGAGCAGCAAGTTACGTAGATGGATGGAGAGTGAATGTTATAGCGACGCTTCGGTGAACGATTAAAGAGAGAAAACTAATCGTAAGCACAATGCGAAGCTAATCAACTATTAGAAATAATTGCATAATAATATTTGCTCATATGACTAAAATAATTCATTATATCTATATACATATATATCTAAATATAATATCGTAACACCTTTATATATATATATATATATATATATATATATATATATATATATATATATATATATATAGAAAAAGGACCATTGTTAATTATTAAACATGAATAATTTCTATTCTTATTATATATTTATTTATTACGTTAGTCACACCTTATATCAATATATAAAATACATGTCAATATGTATAAAAACATATATATGAATATAAGCAACAGTGTGAGACCAACATCCCTAATCCTATATATATATGTACATTAGTAATAAATATTTATTAGGTTATGCACACCTTATATTAATATATAAAATACATATCAATATGTATAAAAACATATATATATATATATATATATATATATATATATATATATAAGCAACAGTGTGGGTCCAATATCTTTAATCCTATCTATATATTTAATCGTTCACCTAAGCGTCGCTATAACATTCACTCTCCATCCATCTACGTAACTTGCTGCTCCATATTTGAACTAATTTGTTGCTAAATGAAATAGACTGGGAAGGATGTAAACGCATCGCGTTATGCAACCGCAACAGATTAACTAGACTAATTAGAGAGTCAATTGAAATAAAATCAGGAAAAGGTGTAATGAATGTAACATCGGTAGAAAAATCATTGGGCCCAATATTTAATGAAGCATTTTCTATGGTCAGAAAACGTGAGGCTGCGGAACATGAATTAAGTGGGAACCTAAGTAAAAAACCTCGCTTATAGAAAACTGATTGCGAATGATCTGTACCAATATCAATTTCCTATATACTTATTTTTCTCAATAAAAATGTTCCAGAAGAGGGTATACCGATTTAGCAAGGGTTAGTAGATAGGACATTAGATAAGACACATTTGACTTACATTGTTGCTTATATTTTATATATTTATGTAAGGTAGGAATATCTTAATAAATGAATAATACGTTAGTCCTAGAGAAGATATTCATGGTTAATAGCTACCATGTATCAAAATGTGATAGATAGACGGATATATAGATAGGCCTATCGGTAGATTGATAGGTTTATTCTATATACATAATATATATATATACGGACATTAATCATTTTAGACATTACCATTAAAATTATATATTTATTTAGAGGATGCTAAATATATATATGATATGTATATATATATATATGATATATATATATATACATATATAAGACATTTAACTCACACTGTTGCTTATATTTATATATATATGTTTTTATACATATTTATTGTGAATAAATAAATATACAATTTGATTAATTGGTAAATAAAAAAACAGTAAGAAAAGAGAAAAATAATAATTTATTAGAAATATGCAAACGTATATATATATATATATATATATATATATATATATATATCATATATATACATATATATAGATAGGATTAAAGATATTGGACCCACACTGTTGCTTATATATATATATATACATATATATATATATATATAAAGCATATGCGGCGCAAACATAATGCATACCATGCAATTGTGCGGCGTATTAAAAAGATGCAGCAAGGAAGATAAACGGTATAAATAAACAAATTAATTCAACTTGATACTTGTCATGTATACGATATCATAACGAAGGAGTATTCGAAGATTATACCGAAATTTTAATTAAAATTAATTTGGTGAGCTTTGAGTGAAATATGTTGCGCGACAGATAATAGATTAGTCACATGATTCTTGTTGTGTAATAAACGGATCATGTAATTTGCTGATCTACTTGAGAAGAGAGAGAGAGAGAATGAGATATGATTCATAAGGATCCGTATGAGCTGATCACTTGT
Organism: Eudiplozoon nipponicum; assembly: GCA_029291075.1. Taxonomy (NCBI): domain Eukaryota; kingdom Metazoa; phylum Platyhelminthes; class Monogenea; order Mazocraeidea; family Diplozoidae; genus Eudiplozoon; species Eudiplozoon nipponicum. Next base: position 48,418 of record JAQBSW010005119.1, on the reverse strand, counting down.
GCTCTGAAATTGACCGCAAGTGATGTGTGAATAACAAACTTTTGTTGCATAGGAAGGTGAACAATGAACAAAAAATAAAAGTTTAATTATTCGTCATGTAAATTAATCTGTGATTTGGCTGAAATTATTGAAATGAGTATTCTGAAACGCAAGCAGAAGGTTGTATTTTGCCAGGATTAGGCAGTTAGATAAAAGATTTAAGCCTATTTATGCTTCCCGATGTATGTATCCTACCTTCTTGATAAATAAAATCTGCAGAATTATCATTACGAACTAGTAATTTCCTGCAACAGCTAATTTATAAGCACTGGACGAGGAGAATACCGCGGCTTCTGTGCTTATATATTACAGAAAGTATCCATGCCATGCAAGTAATGTTGCGCAGTCATGCGATTAGATGTACGTATCCAAGAAAACATTGCAAGAACTACAAAAGTTAATGCATTGACCAAATTTCCATTAAACGACGAGGATACTAAAGTGGATTTGACTTCCCTATACATTATCTCTACCATTCCAATAAATTGCGGGTGGTCAGTGTTTGTCTAGCATAAAATACACTCCATAAAACACAAGCTAGTTTGGAAACGAACATAAGAGAATCTTGCAATGCTATCAGTAATAACCTCATTCGAAATATCATAATAAGCTATGCATGCGGAGATAAAACAATTTAATTCATATACAGAAATAATTTGAGGTGTAATGCAATACACCATCAAATAAATCTATTGATCATGGATAGAAAGTAGTTGAAACCTTAAACTTAAATAAGATGAATTATATTGAATTTTACAAAAGCTAAACGCAACGAGGTTTTTTGAAAACGTTCCGACTTAGAATAAGTATTCCGTGTGATTTTACTTTTCAAGCATGTGGCAAACAGGGACATCCATTACATAGCGGTCTGCCTAAGTTTTTAATCCAATAAACGATCTCTATATGTCTGAATGTCACATAACCTTCGTGGTTAGAAATAAAGTGAATGGTCTTGAAAACATTTCTCAGCAGACTAGTGGATAAACGCGGCATAAGTGGCTGCGTACCCATGAAAATGAGTGTCATTGTCTTATTCTGTTTGTATGAGAGGTGGTGTCGAAATTTACTCGCTGAAATTTATTGAGCTGATTAAGAATGGCGAGGACGACGGATATTTTAATTTATATTCTTGCCTTGAAAGCACGTCTGAAATGCTGTTTTGTTACCTCTTTTCTTGGAATATGTTGACTTTGCCATTTGTGAACATGTGAGAGAATTTGTACTACACTGGCCGGACATATTGCGACAGCTTAAGTCGTGTTTTGATGTGAATAAATCAATGAAGCATGTTCTTGGAAGATAGCAACGTTGCTGCTGCCTATAATGCTAATGAATAGCAAGCAGGTCTCGACCAAAATTATCGTATTTAATTTCAGATGATTGGCTAGAGAACACATTAGATATTTAGTTTCAAGATTACGCCGATTGAAAAAACTAACTCATAAGTTGGGAGTATAAAATGTCGCTTAAAATCTGGATATTTTATCATAGCCTTTTAGTTAGTACTTTACGCCATAAAAAAACAAATCCTCGTCATCCGAAGGCCAAGAAATGATCGAGATCATGATTAGTACTTTTTTGTTATACAGCTTTTCATATAACGAATACAATTGTTTTGATAGACAGCGAAAGAACGTACGATAATGATATAGAAATCCACAATTTTCTTGTATATCATCCAGAATTCAGTGCCACACGAAATCAACTGACGTATATTCAATTTGCGTTTTTTCATAAATGATTTTGAGTTCATGATATTTTAAGTTTGGTTGGATCTTTCGATGATGCTCGGCATGAAAATCTAGGTGAGGGCTAAAGAAAGTTATATTTCCACGTTATGACATTAAGCAGTCGATGTCCTTGCGCAGAATGTTATCCCTAAAATTCTGAAATATCTGAAAAGCGCATTCGAGATAAAATGACGTTTAACGTAATCAAAATATAGCAAAAAGAGAAATAGAATCTGTCTTCACAACATATTTTTTTCACCAAAATGAAATGAAAGTCTTGACTCAGATCAATTTCCGAGAAACATTTGCTACATTTCAGATTTTCTGGCGATGTGTTCAAAGAGGGAATTGGGTACGCATCTGCTTTTGTCCCGAGTTTAAATTGCAATAACTCCCGAAGGCTCTAAGGATCGATTAAATTTAGAGACCAAGAGTAAAGGAGATGCCAAAATCATTCAAAGTTATGAACATAATTTCTTCCCATAGTCTTGAATATTCACTTTAGGCTGTTTTTAATTTTGCAACAGTCAACAGCTTCAGTTTAAGCTGGATAAGGGATCCTGTATATTTGAACTGTTGTATCATATAGGTAACACATAGCTCAGATTTGTAGAGATCAAATAAAGATGACTAAATGAACTGTTACTCTAAATCAAGGTTGCGAAATTGATATGAACGGCAGACCCAGTAAGTACATACATTTGCCAGTATAGACTAAGAATTGTATAGGTGGAACTCATATGGTAACCATTTAGACACAACATGCCAACTAACCATCCACAATCTAACATTCCTGAACAGGCACAACACTACATGGGGAAGTGCTTTTGAAATGAACAAGTATATAATTAAACCAATATTGGTTGCATAGGCGGTGATAAAATGTACTATAATCAAGATTGCGAGCTTTAAATAAACACCTAACTCATTAAGTACACACATTTTGTTAATATAAACTAAGACCTGTATAGTATAGACAAGGTAATGCATCCAGTAGACCGGTGTAGTCCTTATTGGAGACACATCACGTACTGGCCAGAATTTGCCGCGGACAGGGCTCGAACCTGGGCAGGTCTGATTTAGAATCTGGTGCTCTAAAAACTGAGCCACCCAGCTGCAAACTACACAAAACTTTCGGTCATATGCCTACTAATGGAACTCGGCTAGTCTTATTTCTTTTAGGTGGAGCTCATATAGCATCCATTTAGGCCCAATGTTCAAACTAATCATAACAAATCTGTCAATACTGAACAGACAACATATTACATGGGGAAGTGGTAGTAAAATGAACATTTGTATAATTAAACGAATATTAGTTGCGCGGACAGTGATAAAAAATCATTATAATCAAGGTTGAGATCTTGATATAAGCACCTGAATTATTAATTACTTACATATGTCAGTATAAACTACGAATTGTATAGTGTAGAAAAGGAAATTCATCCAGTAGACCGGTTTCGCTTTATTGGGAACTTATCATGTACTGTCCAGAATTTGACGTTGGCAGGGATCGAACATGGGCACGTGTACTTCGGAATCTGGTGCTCAAACTACTGAGACAGCCTGCCGCACACTACACACAATTTCTAGTTATAAACTAAATAATGTTTCTTGGTTCGCCTTTCCTATATGTAGAGCCTATATAGCATCCATTTATCCCTAAAGTTCCAAATAACTATCCCCAATCTGTCATTATAGAATAGATACCACGTTACATGGGGAAGTTGAATTGAAATGAACATGTATATAATTGAACGATCATTGTTTGCGCGGATGGTGATATCATTTACTTTTTATTAATGTTGCAATCTTGATTTAAATACCTGATTCATTATATACATACATTTGTCAGTATCAACAAATTATTGTATAATGTGGAAAAGGCTCAGTGATTAGAGCATCAGATTCCGAAGCAGACATGCTCAGGTTCGAGCCCTGTCCGAATCAATAAGGACGAAACCGGTATACTGGATGAATTTCCTTTTCCACACTATAAAATACTTAGTTTATACTGACATATGTATAAATATAATGGGTCAGATATTTATATCAAAATCGCATCATTGATTACAGTAAATAATATCACCACATGGACAACCAATGCTCGTTTAATTACATAAAATGTTCATTTCAATGTCATTTCCCCATGTAGTATGGTGTCTATTCAGTAATAACAGATTGGATATGGTTAGTTGGAACTTTGGGCCTAAATGGATGTCATATAAGCACCACCTAAATGAAAAAGCCTAACAAATAGCATTAGTTATTATATGACTGAAAATTTTATATAGTGTTTGGCAGGGTGGCTCAATGTTTAGAGCACCAGCTTCTGAATTGAATTCCGTATGTATAATATTGTCCTATTTAGAATGAATTGTTGAGCCTTCGTTTTATTAACTCCTCTCCGGGACGAATCGCTAAAAAAATTAATAAGAGTTGATAAGAATCTTGCTTAAAAGTTTCACCTGACGTCTTCGTATAAAAGACACATGTTAAAGTCTGTAAAAACCTTAGATCGATAACATTTATAATTAGAGATAGTTAACGGGACATTATAAAAATATGAAAAATATTTTAAGTAGGCTTTGAATTATTTAATTTAATGTATATGTGTCTTGTTAATTTTAAATATTGACTAGGCTGAATATTTAACCGATTAATGTTAAAACTGCCACTATTGAATTAAATATCTGCAGTTAAGAAAGTTAACATGATGAAGAATAATTCTAGCGCAATCAATAATTGTTTAACGATTAAGAATACTTTTTTCGCTGACAATTTTCACTGTCAGAAAAAATTATAGGAATCCGTAAAACACCACTTTTTTCCACGTCTTGGAAAAAGTTACGATTTCCATAAAGTAGATTAAATTTGTCCGTTCACTTTTTTTCTAATCTTGCTGCTATTGGGGTAGAATCCAGGTACAATGACGAATTAGGGTTCGCAAAATCATATATGATGTTCAAACTTCTTATTTGTAAAACTGTAGAAAAGCACTACTAATGTTGTATATATTATCATCATCATCACCATCATCATCATCATTATCATGCCCAGTCATAAAAAGCCACGAGTGACTAATGTTTCACTATCATATAAAAAATGAAACGAACATTGTAATTTGTATTGTTCATGGTTATATGCTGATAGTAAAAGAACACTTGGGCGCCCATTCCTATTGAAGATGGTTTGTATTCGGTGGTTTCCTTCTCCTAGATAGTATGCCAACCAAGGCTGATGCCATATGCCAGTGGCCAAAGTTCTCTTCGACAGCAGACACTTGCCCTTCAGGTCTGGAACACTTGCTCTCAGTCCGTCAAACACATTTAACATTTATCTTTACTGTGCAGTTAGACCAAACTCGAGGCTTCACATGAAATGGAAGATGAGTGTGTCCCTTTAAACCCGGCAAAGATCATACTATCATTCCCGGTCTGACTAGCTTGTGCCCACCGGTCGTCAGGCCGGAATTTTTACGGCTTAAAGAAACTTTGGAGCCATACACACTGAGTTTTGCTTTATTGAAGGCTCATACACGTCAACCAGTGTATTTGCAGAAGAAGGATGCAGTAACTGCAGTTTTGATGGTCTTGTTTCTTCTTGCTGAAAATCTATGCGGAAACATCAAGTGTCTGAAATTCGTAGACTAATCTGAATAGTGAATATAGCCATGATTAACGTCTGAAAACAAAGCAGCCAAAGTTGGCATGACAGAGAGCAAGCTGTGCTCTTAAAACTACATGTGAAAACGCCGTATTAAATCCTCGATAAAATACGATCGGTATTGCTCGACTTAAATGTAAAGGATAATCTTTCTGAAATATAAATTACAAAAATTGTTTATTTCTATTAACGCCATAGCTGCTAAGTGAACTGTATTTGCCTGACTAACCGATTACTATCGAAATAAATTCATGGCCGTTTTAGACTACGCAAAGTTGGCATAGGAGAGAACGTTTACGTAATAGCTGAGCACATTTTTGATAAAAATCACGCTCAAAATCAGGCAGTTTTCCGAGTGTTCCTTGCATATGAAAACGAGTATAAATTTCGCAAAGCTGAGACTTTTGTATGCAGCTATCTTTATCCTCATCTAAATAAAAAAAACGAATTTCGTACATGATTTGAATATAAATAGCTAATTGTTTGAGAATGTGTTTTAGTGTACGTGGACTTAAGTGTTTACGTACACGCGTCCATTTTGTTGTTGTTTAATGTGATTAACCCTACATTGACCATAAAAAGTACCAGACAATAAAATTGATTTGAGCTCTGGCAAAAGGAGAAAGGCCTGTTTTAACTGTACATTACGTACTTAGAATAAATGAATACCTAGATCAATGATCTATTTCTCAATTAAAGGTAAAATTGACAAAAATGACTACGCTAAAATTTATACATGAAGAGTAACAATGTTGTTTGCTCAAAATTAGTAATCGAATTTATATTAATTTTTTTATTTGCATTTGCACGTCTTACCATTTCTCTAAGGGACAGCCGTTAGTGTTTTAATGTGTTTGTAATAATGGATTTTTCACCAATTTTATTATCTTAAATAGATTAATAATAAAATATTGCAACAATTCTAGCTCTTTTTTTCTGCATGTAATAAGTTGAACATTTTCTGACGGTTCAAACTAAGGATAAATTAGGTCGTTCATAAATTTCAATGATTTTCTACATATCAACTGCAAAATTATTTTGCATCGTTCTCGTATATGCACTTGAACATTTAATTAAATGCTCTGTTCATATTCTCTTGTATTGTCTGCAATATCAAAATTTTATTCGTCCAGCAGATTTTATAACAGTTTAAACCAATTTTAGCGACAACAATTATACGAATACATAAATAACTTAATGATAATTTCTTTACTTATATACCAATTAATATTCAAAATTCAGAGTAGAATTTAAAATTTTGTTATTGCTAAATATGGTTTACAAACGAGAAAGAACGTTATCCAATGCTTCCAACACTAGCAGAAGCAATATTATTAAATTACATTTCAGTATTTGATAAAAACTTTGACTATGTTCGGGCATGTTTATTTTGATAATTTTATAGATCTTTGGGTTAAACAGTACTTATGTAATTTGCCTGTGTATTGCAGAAAATTTGGGTAAAAAATTTTACACTATTTTATCCTTAGACAGATTATGGCTTCCCACATATTTGGTTGAAACGGATAATAACTGATGGTGGCAATTGATGTCCAAATTATGAAGTATATTATCTGCCGAAAGGCGTATCTGAACAATATACTTGAAATCTACGGGCAGGTTTTTTATTATATTTCTATTGTCGGTATACCTCAATACTGAATTATGTAGAAAAGGCATTTCAACCAGTAGACCGATTTGGTTCTTTTTGGGAACCATTCAAATATCGTCCAGATTTTTTCGCGAACTGAATACGAATCGGGGCATATATGCTTCCGAGTCAGTAATTCTATCCAATGTGATATATTACTACCCGTAATTTGAAATCATATGCCAACTTATATTTTCTTATTGGGCTTTTCTTGATGAGTTCCTAATAAGGATGAACCCGGTCCACAGGATGAAAATGCCTTTTCTACCTGATGCAGTATTGATTTCATGCTGGTAATATACACATAATTAAAATCCTGTTATTAGAATTCAAATAAATTTAATTTCAACATGCTGCATGATGTCTTTTTAAATGACGTATAAGGAATTCCGAGATAGAACTTCAGTTATTAAAATATTCCGAACAAGTTACGCATGAAAGAAAGGCTTATCCGAACATATAAGTTTGTATATGACTAAAAACTGTGTATAGTATGCGGCACAGGTGGCGCAGAATCAGACTCCGAATCTTATGTGCTCATGCTCGTTTCCCGCTCGCGGCGAATACGGGACAATACATAAAAGTACAAAGAAAAGATAAAAACGATACACTAGATGAATTGTCTTTGCTACTTCAAAACAATACTGAGTTTATGTATATATATATATTTATTATATATATATATATATATATATATATATATATATATAAATTGAAAAAGCTTGAGGAAGTAATTTCAAAGAAACGGTTCTTGCATCTGATAATATTCCTTTTTATCCTTGCACATGGAAAGCGTCCTACTAAATTTATTTGATTTCGCATTCCGCAAGAACATTTTAAAAGTTTGTTTAATGGCTTTCTTTTTTGTGCTCATCATTTGCTATTACATAATTGTTAATCTACACCGGTATTAATTCTTTTATTCGACTGCCCAGATATTGACTTTAAGTATTAATAACAATTTTGCCCGAGATTGATGATCTTGTTTATAGTTCATATACAATTTACTTTTGTACGCCATACCTTCGTTCAATAGTAAGCCATTTGTGCTTTTAAGTCTTCATATTGATATTTCGTTTAAAATCTATATTTTCGTAAAAATATTAAAAACAAAATGTCACAACTCTTATAGGTCGTTTTGTTTTTGCATATCATTAGATGAAATATGCATCCTTTGCATTGTTTGTCTCAGTAAAATCAAGATGAATTGTGTCATTCTATTAATTTGGTGATTGCCTAAATTGCAACTGCGCATTTGTTTTGAATATAATTTTTTTATTTGGATTCAGGCCACACATATTCGTTCGAATATATTATATTATTAAAATGTGCCAAATAAATAAAAGGCTGTAATATTACAGAAATATTTACAGTTAAACATAAAGACTTGCATTAATGTCTCATTATAATTAAGTAGAAATAATTCTGTTATTCGCTGTAGCAACAAATTCCACACCTTGTCCAATCGTTACCACAACGACCAAGATCAGTTCATGACACAGTTATTACATTAGAAACAAAATTCAAAGTAAAATTTTTGTATAAAATGTGTGATTACGCCGTTAACCTGAAATTCTTTTCAAACAAGCAAGGCATAAAATGATCACATTGTATCTAATTTCACAACACCGAATTTTAAAAGGCGTCACGGTGAGAGACAAATCTCTCAGCTTTGTTGGTAACAATTACCATTTTTTATATATTTCTGAAAAAGATAAATTTTTACGAGCAAACATCACCACGAATGGAGGTATGTTCGCAACCATTATGAAACTTGTTCCCACTCAAATGTAACATTTTAAATCGGGATCCATAAACATTCGTCCACCAATTCAAATGGAATATTTTTATAAATTTCGAACAAATGATGATTATCATGCAATAACCTGTAGTCTACAAATATGCATGTTGTACGAGACCTGGATATTAGATTTCATGACCTCTCCTTTAACAGCAAGATGGAATCTTTTAATTGTGTCCCAAGTTGCTTATTCTGAGAATGGCTTAGACCAAATAATGCATTGTAGTTATATATTATTCGATAATAAATTTCTCTTTATTAACGCTCATCATTTACTAGCGCAGCCAACTATTGCATAAATATAACCATAAGCAAAAGTTGCACACAGAATTTAAATGAAAATTATTATCGAAGGGCTGTGATAACAATTAATTAAATCAAGATCGCGACGTTGATAAAATTAATCGTATACAAACATTTTTAGCAATGGTGTGGAAGTTTGATCTCCAAACATTGTTACTTATGGCGATATGAAGCTAAATATAGTTAAATCTTTACATACGGCCAATATTTATCACTTGCTTCATTTGAGATGGTGTTCAAATCAAGTTCGTTAATATCTTGTTTTATATAACTTATGAAGGAATATTTGTTCTTTAGGTCGATTATGTGTAGAATTTTAAGATCATCAAAAATTTGCAGATTTGAATTTCAATTGATCAAATTTTACAATTTGTCTCAATTTTCCAATAATATTGGAACCAAGATAGATAGAATAGAATAGAATAGAATAGAATAGAAAAGAATAGAATAGAATAGAATAGAATAGAATAGAATAGAATAGAATAGAATAGAATAGAATAGAATAAGAATAGAATAGAATAGAATAGAATAGAATAGAATAGAATAGAATAGAATAGAAAAGAATAGAATAGAATAGAATAGAATAAAGATAGAATAGAATAGAATAGAATAGAATAGAATAGAATAGAATAGAATAGAGATAAAGATAGAATAGAATAGAATAGAATAGAATAGAATAGAATAGAATAGAATAGAATAGAATAGAATAGAATAGAATAGAATAGAATAGAATAGAATAGAATAGAATAGAATAGAATAGAATAGAATAGAATAGAATAGAATAGAATAGAATAGAATAGAATAGGAATAGAATAGAAGATAGAATAGAATAGAATAGAATGAAAAGAATAGAATAGAAAAGAATAGAATAGAATAGAATAGAATAGAACAGAATAGAATAGAATAGAAAAGAATAAAATAGAATAGAATAGAATAGAATAGAATAGAATAGAATAGAATAGAATAGAATAGAATAGAGAATAGAATAGAATAGAATAGAATAGAATAGAATAGAATAGAATAGAATAGATCAAATAGGAGAAATAGAATAAATAGAATAGAATAGAATAGAATAGAATAGAATAGAATAGAATAGAATAGAATAGAATAGAATAGAATAGAGGAATAGAATAGAATAGGAGCTAAGAATAGAATAGAATAGAATAGAATAGAATAGAATAGAATAGAATAGAATAGAATAGAATAGAGAATAGAATAGAATAGAATAGAATAGAATAGAATAAGAGATAGAGATAGAATAGAATAGAATAGAATGAGAATAGAATAGAATAGAATAGAATAGAATAGAATAGAATAGAATAGAATAGAATAGAATAGAATAGAATAGAATAGAATAGAATAGAACAGAATAGAATAGAAGAATAGAATAGAATAGAATAGAATAGAATAGAATAGAATAAGAATAGAATAGAATAGAATAGAATAGAATAGAATAGAATAGAATAGAATAGAATAGAATAGAATAGAATAGAATAGAATAGAATAGAATAGAATAGAATAGAAATAGAATAGAATAGAATACAGAATAGAATAGAATAGAATAGAATAGCATAAGAATAGAATAGAATAGAATAGAATGAATAGAATAGAATAGAGAATGAATAGAATAGAATAGAATAGAATAAGAATATGAATAGAATAGAATAGAATAGAATAGAATAGAATAGAATAGAATAGAATAGAATAGAATAGAATAGAATAGAATAGAATAGAATAGAATAGAATAGAATAGAATAGAATAGAATAGAATAGAATAGAATAGAATAGAATAGAATAGAATAGAATAGAATAGAATAGAGAATAGAATAGAATAGAATGAATAGAATAGAATAGAATAGAATAGAGAATAAGAATAGAATAGAATAGAATAGAATAGAATAGAATAGAATAGATAGAATAGAATAGAATAGAATAGAATAGAATAGAATAGAATAGAATAGAATAGAATAGAATAGAATAGAATAGAATAGAATAGAGAATAGAATAGAATAGAATAGAATGGAATAAATAGATAGATAAAGAATAGAATAGAATAAAATAGAATAGAATAAAATAGAATAGAATAGAATAGACTAGAATATAGAATAGAATAGAATAGAATAGAATAGAATAGAATAGAATAGAATAGAATAGAATAGAATAGAATAGAATAGAATAGAGAATAGAATAGAATAGAATAGAATAGAATAGAATAGAATAGAATAGAATAGAATAGAATAGAATAGAATATAGAATAGAACAGAATAGAATAGAATAGAATAGAATAGAATAGAATAGAATAGAATAGAATAGAATAGAATAGAATAGAATAGAATAGAATAGAATAGAATAGAATAGAATAGAATAGAATAGAATAGAGAATAGAATAGAATAGAATAGAATAGAATAGAATAGAATAGAATAGAATAGAATAGAATAGAATAGAATAGAATAGAATAGAGAATAGAATAGTATAGAATAAGGAATAGAATAGAATAGAATAGAATAGGATAGAATAGAATGTCGAATAGAATAGAATAGAATAGAGAATAGAATAGAATAGAATAGAATAGAATAGAATAGAATAGAATAAGAATAGAATGAATAGAATATAGAATAAGAATAGAATAGAATAGAATAATATAGAATAATCGATAGAATAATATAGAATAGAATAGAATAGAATAGAATAGAATAGAATAGAATAGAATAGAATAGAATAGAATAGAATAGAATAGAATAGAATAGAATAGAAAAGAATAGAATATAATAGAATAGAATAGATTAGAATAGAATAGAATAATATAGAAACGTATAGATTAGAATAGAATAGCATAGAATATAAGAATAGAATAAAGATAGAATAGAATAGAATAAAATAGAATAGAAGATAAATAAGAATAGAATGAATGAATAGAATAGAATAGAATGAATAGAATAGAATAGAATAGAATAGAATAGAATAGAATAGAATAGAATAGAATAGAATAGAATAGAATAGAATAGAATAGAATAGAATAGAATAGAATAGAATAGAATAGAATAGAATAGAATAGAATAGAATAGAATATAATAGAATAGAATAGAATAGAATAGAATAAAATAGAATTGAATAGAATAGAATAGAATAGAATAGAATAGAATAGAATAGAATAGAGAATAGAATAGAATAAATAAGATAGGAATAGAATAGAATAGAATAGAATAAAATAAGATTAGAATAGAATAGAATGGAATAAAATGGAATAGAATATAATAGAGAATAGAATAGAATAGAATAGAATAGAATAGAATAGAATGGGAATAGAATAGAATAGAATAGAATAAAGATAGAATAGAATAGATAGAATAGAATAGAGGAATAGAATAGAATAGAATAGAATAGAATAGAATAGAATAGAATAGAATAGAATAGAATAGAATAGAATAGAATAGAATAAGAATAGAATAGAATAGAATAGAATAGAATAGAATAGAATAAGGGAATAGAATAGAATAGAATAGAATAAGAATAGAATAGAATAGAATAGAATGAGAATAGAATAGAATAAGATAAGAATAAGAATAGAATAGAATTGAATAGAATAGAATTGAATAGAATAGAATTGAATAGAATAGAATAAGATAAGAATCAGAATAGAATAGAATAGAATAGAATAGAATAGAATAGAATAGAATAAGAATAGAATAGAATGAATAGAATAGAATAGAATAGAATAAAGATAAGAATGAATAGAATAGAATAGAATAGAATAGAATAGAATAGAATAAAATAGAATAGGAGAACAGAATAGAATAGAATACTGAAATGAGATAAGATAGGAATAGAATAGAATAGAATAGAATAAGAATAGAATAGAATAGAATAGAATAGAATAGAATAGAATAAAGATAGAATAGAATAGAATAGAATAGAATTGAATAGAATAGAATTGAATAGAATAGAATAGAATAGAATAGAATAGAATAGAATAGAATAGAATAGAATAGAATAGAATAGAATAGAATAGAATAGAATAGAATAGAATAGAAAAGAATAGAATATAATAGAATAGAAAAGAATAGGAGAAATAGAATAGAATAGAATAGAATAGAATAGAATAGAATAGAATAGAATAGAATAGAATAAGAATAGAAAAGAATAGAGAATAGAATAGAATAGAATAGAATAGAAGAAAAGAATAGAAGAATAGAATGAGGGAATAGAATAGAAAAGAATAGAATAGAATAGAATAATATGGGAATAGAACAGAATAGAATAATATAGAATAGAACAGAATAGTAAAATATAAGATAAGAGACAGAACAGAATAGAATAGAATAGAATAGAATAGAATAGGATAGAATAGAATAGAATAGAATAGATTAGAATAGAATAGAATAGAATAGAATAGAATAGAATAGAATAGAATAAGAAAGAATAGAATAGAATAGAATAATATAGAATAGAAAAGAATAGAATAATATAGAATAAGACAGAATAGAATAATATAGAATAGAACAGAACAGAATAGAATAGAATAGAATAGAATAGAATAGAATAGAATAGAATAGAACAGATAGAATAGAATAGAATGAATAGAGATAGGAATAGAATAGAATAGAATAGAATAGAATAGAATAAAATAAAATTAGAATAGAATAGAGTAGAATAGAATAGAATAGAATAGAATAAAATTTGTTTGGATTTAAACCGCATATGTTTTATAAAATGGATAATAATGTTGTAAAATGTACAATATATAAGAGATATCACATCTCATAAATATTTACAATTAGTCTCATATACATAAGTAAATCCCTCTAGTTTTACAGTACAATATATCGACATCAGATGGGTTGGCTTTAATATCACTGCATACGTCATATCAAATTTGATATAGTTAGTATGATATAGGAAAAAACGGTCGTGTTTATTAATCGCATCTGTATAATAAATGATTATTTATAGTGTAATAGATTCATCATCGAAATAGGAAAAATTAAGACAATTCGAATGTAACATTATGCAAAAAATGAGAACCATGACTAGCAATTTATTGTATGGTTTTTTTACTAACATGATGATATAATGCATAACATTTCAATTTTAATAATAAAGAATGTGGAAATAAAATTTCAAGAAAATATATTGCTGATCACAATATTCATTCAAGACGGAACTATTTATATTTATTATAATTCTTAGAGTATTTTTTATTGTCTGTCCTAATATCTGGTCTTCAAATCTATTCCATTATATTCACATGTATACAAAAAATTATCGACGTTACCTCTCACGCACACAAAAACCTATACGCACATGTGTATTTGGTGCATCTAAAATGTAAAGGATTCAAGATTTTACATCCTTACAAGTGCTATCAATTGTCCTCCACAAGAAAATGGCGAGAGGATAACCAAAGTTTTTCTAATGATTTTATCTCTAAATCAATAGAATATTACGGTGTTCCCGACTTTTTTATTAATGATAAATTCATATTCTTCCCCGACAAATGTTTCAGAACTAACTTGCGGATCACGGAATTCATTTTACGCAAGACTACTATCTACCATTCCCAATCTAACGGTATGGTAGAAAAAATTAAACAATAATTGATTGCGCAGGCAATGGTAACAATTCTTTGAATCAGGTTTGTGAGCTTGAAGTAAACACTTATCCCATTGTATTTAACGAGTCGTCGAACAACATAGCACAACTACCGCCAGTAGCACGCACTGGAGCTTTTCGACCTTCCATGATCATCATCAAAGTACTACGGCAAACGCACTAGCGCGAATAAAACCGCATTGCATATATTTATATAAAACAATATCAGATATGCCGCCCTCATCTCTAGTCGTTTCGTATAAATTGTACTTGACTTGAAATGTCAGCTGCACAATTTCTATGCAGTCAAGAACATTACCTGGCTTCAGCTTTTGCCACACACACACATATATATATATATATAGCCAATACAATTTAACAATAATTGATTGCGCGTTTGGCTGTAACATTTCTTGCGAGCTTGAATTAAACACCAATGTCACTGTATTTAACCTGTCGTCGACTTTCCATGATCATCAGAGTACGACGGCAAACTGACTAGCGAGGATAGTACATGCGATTGGCGGTAGTATTGCTTTATTTTTCTACGACTGGTTAAATAAAAATGGATTGATGTTTACTTCAAGCTCGCAAATTTTATTTAAAGAATTGTTACCACCACCCGCGCAATCAGTTATTGTTTAATTTTATTGCCTATATATGTGTGGCGAAAGCTGCAAACAGTTTATGTTCGTGATTGCATAGAAATTATACAGCCGGCATTTCCAGTCAAGTTCAATGTATGCAAGACTGCTCGAAGTGAGAGCCGCATATCTAAATTTGATTTCCATATATATTCAATGCGGTTTGATCCTCGATAGTCAGTTTGCCGTCGTACTCTGATGATGATCATGGAAGGTCGAAACGCGTCAGTGCGTTGCAGCTGGCGGTAGTTTTGTTATGATGTTCGTAGACTGGTTAAATACAATGGGGTTGGTGTTTACTTCGAGCTCGCAAACTTGATTTAAAGCATTGTTACACCACCCGCGCAATCAATTATTGTTAAATTGTATTGTCTATATATGTATATGTGGCGAAAGCTGCAAACAGTTAATGTTCGTGACTGCATAGAAATTGTGCAGCCGACATTTCCAGTCAAGTTCAATGTATGCGAGACTGCTAGAGGTGAGAGCCGCATATCTAAATTTGATTTCCATATATATGCAATGCGGTTTGATCCTCGATAGTCAGTTTGCCGTCGTACTCTGATGATGATCATGGAAGGTCGAAACGCGTCAGTGCGTTGCGACTGGCGGTAGTTTTGTTATGTTGTTCGACGACTGGTTAAATACAATGGGATTGGTGTTTACTTTAAGCTGGCAAACGAATTAAAAATAGATATAAAGTACGTTTAGGATACTAAAAGCTTTTGCATCCTCGTCTGTTAATAACTACTTTATCGATGCGTAACCTTTAGTATTCATTGCTATTCTTTCCCGTATTCGCGAATCTTTTCGAATGATTGCGGCAAAACTCCTGTTTGATATAGACCTACGCCTGCCTTGAAAGTTACTTTGTGTATTACAAGCACAGGATGACTTAGTAGCCGAAGCTTCTCGTCTTGGACTTAGTTTCAATGAGTTGGTTGCTCAGCTTACAAGACATATTCCTCGGCAAGTCTTCGTTCGTCTACAGCTTCATAGCTACAAGAAAGTTCTCATTCGCAACAACGCAGTTGTTGCATTAAGTCAAACCAAGTATCGTGGTCATTATCCGATTGTGTTCAGACATCATAAATACTTTATTATCAAGCAATGTATGACATATATTGCGGTATCCATAGACAGGTCGAAACATTTTATTGAATTGCATTATCCCGGCATATACAATCTTTTACGTGCGTTTCAAGATCCTTCTGCCCAGATCATCAGTCATGTGATAAATTACTTTGTATCACGTATAATTGATAGGATTTATTCTTTGATTGTTCATTATTCTACATATCACATCATATTTTTGCGCAATACTTGTGCTCTATTACATGTGACATGCTCACCTTATGGATCCACATAATTCCATTTTTCCATACTTACTTGTTCTACCGGGTATATCCAGCTGTTCTTAGCTGAAAATTATGTAGCATCTATAAGCAGTTCTTTTGTTTTATGCAATTTCTGCGACGAGGTTTGAGTATACTTCAGTTGGCTTAAGCACATGATATTGTTTGTACATCATACACTTGTATCGTATAGTTCATACTTGAGCCCACACGCGCCTATTTTGGTATTGTCAGCTACTTAGAGCTAAGGCTTTGTTTTGTGGCTTTAAGGAGTTACCGGTTTCTTATCACAGTATAGGCAATTATCAAACATACCCCAACATCATCATTTATGCAGTTTACATTCACTAGCGAATGTCATGGACCATAACATCGAGCACACACTATCTCTTCTGGTTGTATCGGACACTCTCATTGAAAGTGGTCCAGTCTTCCCAGGAAACAAACTTAAACCTGGCATCTTCAATTGTAATCCGCTTTACACTTTTAACATAAAAACCTTTTAGCATTTCTCTATTTCTCATCTTACGGTGTGATCTGGCACTACAGCTAACAATTGTGTAGCAATAACCTAAGTTTATTTGGCATTATCATCATCATCATCATCATCATCATCATGCTCAGCCATGCAAAGCAATTCATGAGTATGCAACATTCCCGCAAATTACGATATGTTTTTGATTAACCTATGAACAAAATAATAAAAATTCTTAACTGTGTTCAAGCTCTGCCCTACATCACTAATCAAGCCTCGCCAGGAGCAATGTTCTCTTTTTCATTCTTTCTCTGAGAAGATAGTGATGTAATAGTTCAAGTTAATTCTCCGTCATGTTGTCAAAAATAAATTAGTAATTTAATACGTCGGACTTATAAGAAATCCCACTT
The DNA here is from genome assembly GCA_029291075.1 of Eudiplozoon nipponicum. Taxonomy (NCBI): domain Eukaryota; kingdom Metazoa; phylum Platyhelminthes; class Monogenea; order Mazocraeidea; family Diplozoidae; genus Eudiplozoon; species Eudiplozoon nipponicum. The sequence goes on along the minus strand of JAQBSW010005119.1, from coordinate 30,757 downwards.
ACTATTGACTATTTACATGCGACTTCGCCTCTATACGATCACGATGCACACACACAACACATCCTCCTCTGCTTTTAACACCTAATTGCTTTCAATTTCTCCGCTGCACTGATTATCCACGCGGCTGTCCCACTTGAGTTTACCGGGCTGTATTATCAATTCAGCTATATTTCATTCACACCAACCTTCTTGTTGCTACACACACAGTCTTATATAATCGATCAAATATTAGTTAGATTTCTACGAGTGCCAGCCATCTCAGTATTGTCGCAGACATACAATAATTATAATCGCAGCCTTCTAATATCATATAAGATATCCTACTACTACTTGGTCACATGCATCTGCTCGAAGGATCACCCGCAAACGAACAGGACACAAAGAGCCAGTGTCTAGAAGGACTTCTGGACATAAAAAATTTGCTAATATTCACAAACTCTTACGGTTTTTTCGGTAGATGAATCCAGGCTCTATTCAAGTCCATCAACAATAACTGCTCGTTCGTGGTCTTTGCTTTGTCTTATTTTTAACGTTGTATGGCACTCTATCAGGTTCGTGACACTTGTAACGTATCAAAACAATTCGCCGACATATTGCGTTAATTAAATTCAATTCAATTTACGCGGCACCAATGAGAAACAAGCAACATTTGCCGTTAAAGAATGGCCTGAGAGCGGTTAAATTAAAACTATTGAAGCACGGTGAATTAACCATGCAAGTCAGTTTTTGCATTTGCCTTCGGCTGTGCGTTACGTGTGCGTGCTGTCTGCTATCGTCACCTACGCTGATTTTTGGGTTTGCTTCACACACATTGGCAATTTCAGTCACGCCGATCTTGTTCCTGTACAACTAGTGAGATGAGGAACATCTACAGTTGATCCCTACAGTGAGCCAGTTACTGCAGATCTTCAATGAGATTACTCAGCTACTCACTCACTACGGATGTCAACGCCACAACGAGGGATGGTCTCATGTGTCTAGAAGTAATTCTAGACATTGCTATGTAGGGGTACTTTTTCCTGTTGCTATCTCGTTCCTGATTTTGTACCCCTACTACTTATCAATGGTTGCTATTATTACTACCCGAGCATTCAATCAGTCTGTTCCTTTTCAGATGGTTAATATTAGAAGGCCGAAGAAAGGTTTCATGTATATATTACACACAATGTAGCACATATATATATTTCACTGTTAATCTGAATTGAAGGAGTTGGATGGTAATAATACAGATTTTTTAATGTAAAATTATATCTTAAACACTATTCTCAGTTAGTCAAAATTGAATATATGTTTGTCAGCTGTAAAAATGGTTTTTATGCAAAAATATGATTTAAATGCCATTCACACTTAAGCTAAATTGTCCGTCTTCTAGACGGCAAAAATAAAAGTGATTTAAGTTTATAAAGTAAAATGTTTTATACACAAGTGGTTATTGTTACACAAATGTCTGAACAGAATTGTATTTATACCATCGACTAAAACATATGATGACATGTAAAAATCATCGTTAAAAGTTATCATTAAAAATGAAGATGTAAATTGTTTAAAGACTTCAATGATAAAAAACTAACAAAGCTTTAGCTTACTACTTGCAATATTTTCAGTTCATGTCAAACTATTAATCCATTCTTCTATGTGGACACTAAATTAAGTGAAATAAATCCGCAATGACACAACAGGCCACCGCGTGATCCTCGCGGATCGCGCGCGGTTCTGTCTATTTATAAAAACACTATTAATTACAAATAAAATTGCAGTTCAATAAATATCGATTGAAACTGCTTGAGACTAAAAGAGATTGTTCCTAAAATCACAGCTAAGAGAAATATTGTTTAAGGACAGAGTTAGAATATTTGACCTTAAAGAGCACAGCGTTTGTAAAAATTGACCTTCGTTGGGTTGTAACACGGAGCCGCGTGTTACATACACCCCCCCGACAGTGAAAATTAGTACACAATGAAGTGGGCTAACCTTACAGTAAATGTTATTGCTCTTTCATGCCGTATAACGACTGATTTTGGTTCTGTCAACACTGATACTGGCTCCTCTATTTCTCGCGTTCTTGGACGGATGGTTAGGTCGAAGTGTTCGAGAAAGTCACGTCCAATGATGTTTCATGTCGTGTTGTCGATGATGAACGGATATTTGAAACATCATTTTGAGTTGGAGAACGAGATTGTGTGTACTCGTACCCCAAACGTCGCTATGTTGGAGCCATTCGCGCAGGTCAGACTGTTGGTGTCGACTGGGTGGGTTGGTTCGAGATAATTGTGGCGTAGTGAGCTTACATCTGATCCAGTGTCTATGACAATTCATTCGCCAGAGATTGCGTCACGGATGAGAAAGTATGTTGATAGTGGCAACCGGCGATGAGATTGATTGCTGGCATTTGGGCGTTTGAAGCATGACTTAATTGGAGCCGTCGCTGTAAAGACAATAGTTTGATTGCGCTCTACCGCGAAGGCAACGTGCTTCGAGCCATCAGACGTGGAGCGGCCAACAATCTTGGGGTGCTCAGCCTCTGCTGCCGCCGAGGAGGCTGACCCCACCCGTCTTCCGAACCTTCCATGGGCGGATCCTCCTGAGTTGTTGAGGGTGACCGCGCCCATTTGAACGTCGCGTCTGTGCGCGGGTATGTGCAGACGTTTCCGAGGCAATAACGTGTGTAGTGGCCTTCATTGAAAGTGCTTGAATTTCTCAAAATCTAGCTGTTTATTAATTCCTTACTGGCTGTGAGTTCGACGAACCGGGGCACCATAATGTAGGGGTACTTTTCGCTGTTGCTTTCTCGTTCCTGATTTTGTACCCCTACTACTTATCAATGGTTGCTATTATTACTACCCGAGCATTCAATCAGTCTGTTCCTTTTCAGATGGTTAATATTAGAAGGCCGAAGAAAGGTTTCATGTATATATTACACACAATGTAGCACATAAATATAATTCACTGTTAATCTGAATTGAAGGAGTTGGATGGTAATAATACAGATTTTTTAATGTAAAATTATATCTTAAACACTATTCTCAGTTAGTCAAAATTGAATATATGTTTGTCAGCTGTAAAAATGGTTTTTATGCAAAAATATGATTTAAATGCCATTCACACTTAAGCTAAATTGTCCGTCTTCTAGACGGCAAAAATAAAAGTGATTTAAGTTTATAAAGTAAAATGTTTTATACACAAGTGGTTATTGTTACACAAATGTCTGAACAGAATTGTATTTATACCATCGACTGAAACATATGATGACATGTAAAAATCATCGTTAAAAGTTATCATTAAAAATGAAGATGTAAATTGTTTAAAGACTTCAATGATAAAAAACTAACAAAGCTTTAGCTTACTACTTGCAATATTTTCAGTTCATGTCAAACTATTAATCCATTCTTCTATGTGGACACTAAATTAAGTGAAATAAATCCGCAATGACACAACAGGCCACCGCGTGATCCTCGCGGATCGCGCGCGGTTCTGTCTATTTATAAAAACACTATTAATTACAAATAAAATTGCAGTTCAATAAATATCGATTGAAACTGCTTGAGACTAAAAGAGATTGTTCCTAAAATCACAGCTAAGAGAAATATTGTTTAAGGACAGAGTTAGAATATTTGACCTTAAAGAGCACAGCGTTTGTAAAAATTGACCTTCGTTGGGTTGTAACACGGAGCCGCGTGTTACAGCTACATTAACTGACTTTCTCGGCATTTTCCGGAGAACGCAATACCGGCCCTAATAAAGACCACCAACAGTACTAACTCAGCCATCCTTGGCTCCTAACTGACTTTGTAACGTCTTACGGCATTTACTTAAGCTGGGGCGTTTACACACTATCATTCATTTGTTTAACTCGGTTAAAAAAATAAATATTATCGCTATGCTTATTCATGTATAAAATTAAATGTGAAATAATTATAACGTTATTATAACATTTAGCTTTATTTAAAATATTTATTTAAGTTTTTTAAATTTTTAGTGGAGTAAAATAATTATTTTTTCTTTTCTCGATATTTATCTATTATGTATTTTTGCTTAGTATACTGTGTTCGGATTCTTGTTATTATCAGGTTTGTTAAGTTTATATACTTTGGTAAAGATTGATTTTTGCTATTTCGACTTTTTCTAGTTGTTTTCAATTATTTTTTGTATTCTTATGTTGAAACAATTTCTTTGATAATTTCATCGTCGGTTCCAGTGATCATTATTGGATTATTGTTCTGTAGAGGCCCCAAACCTATTAGGTATCCCCGACTCAACTTGAGGGTTTTTAAGATCTGTATGGTGGTAGACTGAATATTTTTGGACTTGCGTGGTCGCCATATTTTGTAGAGGCTCCTAACCTATTATTGTCTGAGAATCCCATAGATGCCAGATCGTGATCTGTCATTAATTGTATAATAGAATCTGACAAGCTTGTACTCTCATTCACATCTATTAAAGTCATACCTGCCATATCTTGAGCTAATTTGCTAGTGTCCTCCATGTCGATCGTACATAATTATTAATTTGATACTTAATGTTAGGCAATCGGAATGTGAAACCTTTTACGTTGCAAAACACCCGAACAAATAACCTGGAAAGAAATAGACGTGAAAAACAGAATTATTAAATTACCTGTTCCAGAACGTCCCCAATATGTACGATGAAAAGTAAGACAATGTGTTAGCAGGAATATATTGTGCAAAATCGAGTAAACGTAAAATGGAGGAAATTAAATGCAGCACGCCGAGGATATAAAAACCAGTCACGTACAGACAACCAAAACTGAAACTGCGCACAATTCAAAGTATGTATACTGTCCAGTATTTAAACAGAGAACGTTCTAGAAAAATAAACGAATAATTTCATTTCAATCAGCCAAGGTGATTTTACTTTATCAATTATTGTCACTTGTAGAGGCCCTTTGATCATTACCATAAGAGAGCCTCTGGGATGCCAGGCCCGGAAAATCCATATATGCGGTATGATCATCTAATTTGGAACACTTAAATTCCTCTGAACTATCTTTTAAGCTACAATCCTTAAGTTCACTTGCTAACTGCTCTGTATCCTCAATATTTAATAAACCAACCATAATATTATTAAATTACTTGCAATTTATATATTATATTAATTAAGCTTACCAGGATACGCTGATATTCAAAGATTACAGAACGAGACGGTGGTGACATTAAAAACAAATATCCACGTCAATTACCTGAAGCAAATTTGAGATTTCTTCTCACTGATGAATAATAAGAACAATAGATGAGTGGATTACAATAATTTATTAGTAAAGATATCGGAGATGGAACCACGCAGTGTTCCGCTTGTGCAATTCAGCAACTCAGATAAAAACTCTTAACCTTCGACAATATGAACATAAGAACTTTCAAAAGATTACAATATTTAAAAAAAATACAATATTGTTTTACGAAACCAGCGATAACATCAAATGTCCAAAAATAAAATTTTATTTATTTTTATATGAGTTAATTGATGTCCAATAATTAAATTAACCTCCACACACTTTAATTTTATCGGAGGAAATATCTTCCTCCACATACACCACCTTCTCAAAAAAGACGGCTAATAGTAGACGTAATCATCATTCTTCGGCTGACGTACTCTTCCAAAATGAGTTGTGTATAATGGCGCCCCTGAAGTCGGCATCGCGCCCTGTACTGTTGTCACTGGTTCTGCTACTTCGCCTGATGTTGACAGAACGTTATGATCATGTAACTCGGTAGAACATGATGTTGATGTGTTCGAAAATGCGTCTTGTGAAAGTTGCTGCTTTGTATTATGCGCCTGCGTGATTGGATTGCACACATCAGATTCCTCCATGGAACGATGGTCATTCAACTCATCTGGTAATTCAGTCCTATCATCAATCCAGATAAACTGGGGAATGCAACGATCCAAAGTAACAAAATCCTCAATGCCATTTACCTCTATGATGACATTGTGTCAGTCATCCTCTTGACCTTATATGGGCCTTCGTAAAAAGGTGTCAGGCAGTTCTTCCTATTTTCATTAGTTACATAAACATGCAAGGCGATCTTAGATTGGAGGACACATAGCACTTTGTTTTTAATTTTCTAGTCTTTTTCGGCGATAAACGACACATCTTTTCTCTAAGTGCTCCTACAAATCAATCTACATAACTAGAAGCCCAATCAAGACTACTTGGAGTTTCTATTAGAAGATCTCCAGGCAACCTTAATGGTTCTCCGTAAACCAATTCTGCTATTGAAGTTCCTAATTGTGCCCTATATCTGTTGCGCATGGCGAGTAGTACTATAGGAAGATCGTGTATCCAGCTTGTTCCACTAGTACACCTTAACGCAGCTTTCAGTTCACGATGTAGCCTTTCTACCATCCCATTTGCTCGTGGGTTGTATGCGCTAGTATGCAATACAGTTGTTCCCATGATATTGAGAGATCTTACGAAAAGCTCTGACATAAATTGACTACCGCGATCACTAGTGACCTTTTCCGGAACACCATAACGCGATATCCAATTATGTAGGAACGCGAACAAGACTTCTTGCGCTGTCATATCTTTTAAAATCGCCACTTCGAATTGGCGACTAAATCGATCTACCATAGTTAGCAAATATTTGTGGCCATTGACCTCAGGCATTTCGACAATGTCTATATGTACGTGTCTGAACCGTCCAATTGGTATCCCAATATTCTGTATCTCGGTTCTGGTATGTCTCCACACCTTACACGTTTGACACTTGGCACAGGCTCTTACCCATACCCGTATGTCTTTAGACATGTGCGGCCATACGTATCTGTCGTTAACTAATCGAATGGTGGCCTTTATGGATGGATGTCCCATGTCGTGTAATACTTGGATAATTTTGGCCCGTAACTCCAACGGCACATATGGTCGTGGTTGATTTCTGGACGTTTCGCATAACAACCACTTGCCACTTAGGAGCTTGCGAACATATCCTGGTCTTTTGGACAAGACTAACGTAAAGGGATCCAATCCTTGCGCTTCCTCGATTTGACTGACTAAATCATTCGTAGAATCATCTAGATTCTTCAATGGACCTTGAAATATCAGCTCGACATCGGCTTCATTCGGTCTGCTAAGTGTATCGGCTACCACATTCTCCTTACCAGCAGTATGAGAAACAGTGAAATCGAATTCTGATAACCGGGTTATTAAGAATTTACTCTACGAGAGTAATGAACCCTCGCTGTTTCACCAAGTATACTGATCAACGACTTATGATCGGTCGATAACTTAACTTTATGACCATCTAAGAAATGAAATAAATGCAGCACGCCGAGGATATAACAACCAGTCACGTACAGACGACCGAAACTGAAACTGCGCACAATTCAAAGTATATATACTGTCAAGTATTTAAACAAAGAACGTTCTAGAAAAATAAACGAATAATTTCTTTTTAAATAAAATTCGTTTCAATCAGCCAAGGTGGTTTAGCTTTATCCATTATTGTCACTTTAATTTTGTCGCAGGAAATATCTTCCTCCACAGTTCAGGCTTATTGTTTATTGCTGCACGTGGTTTATGTAGAGGCTCCAACCCTATTAGTTAATGAGAACCCCAAAGATTCCAAGTCGGTTTCAGTCTTAATACACCTATTTGAGTCTGATAAGCTAGCATTCTCGTCCATATTTATTAAGTTCATGCCTGCAATATCTTGAGCTAATTTGTTAATGTCCTCAAACTTAAGATTAGCTTCCATGTTGATCGAACTTAAATATATTTTGATAACCTTTGATTAGGCAACGGACTGTGTACTTCTTACGTAGCAGTACACCCGAATCAAATAATCTGGAAAGGAATAAGACGCAAAATCCATAATTATTAAATTACCTGTTCCAAAACGTCCCCAATATGTACGCTTCAAAGCACAAAAACGGTAGCACGTGTATAATGTGAAGATCAAGAATTTGTAAACTAAAATGTAGAGAATAACAAATAAATCTTTCTAAAGAAAGTCACGCCAGGTCAGATATCAATTACCGAACTCTGAAATTACGAACAATTCAAAAGTATATATAGAATAGAATAGAATAGCATAGAATATCTTTATTTGGATTCAAACCACACATTCTCCATCAAGTAATAATATTAGAAAATGTACAATATAAAAAGATATCACATCACATAAATATGTGCAATTAGTTGTACTGTACAATTTATCAGCATCAGAAAGTTCAGCTGTAAAGAGTGATAGATTCTTCATCAAAATTAAGAGAATTTAAGGTATAATTCGAGTATAACATTTTGTAAGAAAAAAGGGAACCATGACTAATAATTGATTGTATGCATTGTTGATTAACAAGATGATATAATGCATAACATTTCAGTTTTAATAATACAAAATTTGAAGATGGAATCTCGAGAAATTATGTTGCTGAAAAACAATTAATCCTGTCTTTTATTTAACCATGAGAAAGTATTATCATAATCAAAATTAAAAATATCAGCAGGATTGAACACTTTTTCTAGTTCGGTAGATAAAAATTTAAAAGACATTTTAGTTGGAGGCGTTTCTCTAAGCCCCTTTGGCAATTGATTGTAAATTTTGTAAATTTTTGAAAAAGAGAATAGCTTGCTCGCAACATTCCCCACCAATGTTGGAGATATTGCAAAATGACCAGATCTAGTTCCAATTTCATGACTTTCTTATTGGATTCATTTAGGCACCAGTCTACTGGTTCGAATGGAAAGCTTTTATGCAATAGCAGATTCTCCAAAACCATATATATATATATATATATATATATATATATATATACTGCCAAGTATTTAAACAAAGAATGTTCTAGAAAATAAACGAAAATTTCTTTTAATGATATTAGTTTCAATCAGCCACGGTGGTTTAAATTTATCAATAAATGTCACTTTAATTTTGTCGGAGGAAATATCTTCCTCTACACTTTACTAGCGGTATAGGCTCGAGTCCTTTATACAGGAGCAAGAGCTTTTGAGACTCCAAACCCGTTTATGTTTGAATGTCGAAAACTCTAGGTTTATTTCTTTGGTAATAGTCCATTGCGCACAACATTCCAGGCTGGTCGACTAAACCCCTTCTGTTAACTAGCCTCGCTGTATGAAAGACTGGCATTTATTTCAATGCAGAAAATGCTTTCCACACTACATTTTTAAACAGCCAATCGGAAAGAGTATGCGCCGGAATCGCATGCAACTCCTCAATCGACCTAGAAGGCGATAATATACCTGCAAAGCAAAAACCAACTGAAATAACTGCGTCTGGCCAATTCTCGCAGTTATTGAAAAGGCATAATTTCCTGTGTGTTAAGTGTATTATAAATAATGCATTATAATTTAGACATGACGGTAGTTATTCATTTGGAATGTTACAAGGATAATCTTTTGCATGTTTCAGCTTGTCTTCAGCGAATAAATTCTGATAACTTGTTTGGTTTCTCTGCTAACACCGAAGCTCGTAAGCACTCGACATCTGCTGTTAGTTAAACCTTGTTCCATAAGCTGTGCAGAGCCTATTCTCGGATAAGTGGAGAATTAGAATGAAATCTGGCTTAATTCTGCTTATGAAGTGAAGCAAACTTTAAAATTTAGTATTTCACATCCATCTAAAAAAGATTAACACTTTTGTCAATTATCGTGCGTCAGTTTTCTCTGTTGCATCAATGGCGGTCATGGTTGTTATTTTCAACATGAATGTGGAATAGCGAAAGAAGCCAACATTGGCAAATCTGGTATAATTTAAATCGGAGAATAGGATTCGCGGACATAGTTCATGCACTCTATCACAGTTTCCTGTTACGTCAGCGGCTCGTCGGCTTTCAAGATTCGATCATGTATTTATAAATTGTTTTAGGGAGTTTTATTTAATTTTGAATTCCCGCCTTAACTTGTTTGGTTTTCGTTCAGCACAACGAAAAATCCGTGGTGTCAGCCGGCTTGCTTTCTGAGAATATCCTGGAAAATTTGTTTCTGAGAAGGAAGGCAAGTGAAGACATTCCGCAGAGCTATTAATTGTGCTCAATAAGGGTCTGTTCGGTACAGTTTGAGGCTAAACGTCTCGAAAATAGTCTGTATGATCTATTTTAATCCAAAGGCCTATCAGTGGCAATTGTTATTGAATACGTTCAATTAAAAATCACGGTGACGCCAGATGCATCGGTTTGCAGATATTACAATTTGTGCAGCTTCATTTGGCAAGTCATGCGAAATGTAGACTAGCCTATCTATTTCAATATTTAAGGTGACTCCATTGCCTTTACCAGCAGTCTAAGAGTAACAACCGTTTATGTCGACGGAAAATGTTATTTAACAATAAACATGCGCAAGTTGTCGATCAGCTCACGTAGACCGATCGATCAGATGGTTAATTACTCGAATGAAGAAAAGTGAAACTTAAACCCCTGTTTTAAATATAATGGTGAATATACGTTTGCAGTTGCATAACACATCGTTGAAACTTCACCCGTATGTTCTCCAGACGTAAAACTGAAGATAATTTTTTAAACATTTTCTTTCTATTATTTGTTGTGGTAGCTTCATCAGTAAGTCATCGATATTAGTTGTCTTTTGAGTTTTAAAATTATAGTTCTCTTTTTCTGAACTTTTAGATTTTTTAAATTTACCAGGTACTAAAATGAGTAAAAGGAAGAAGCCCATAATATTGGATTTCACACAGAAATCAGGTAAATGCGCTTTTGTATAATCTCGTGCTTAAAGATGATGAAAACTGCTCTTCATCAGTTGAACTTTCATCAGGGGATACACGGCGGTGTTATAGACGAGCAACCGATGATGAGAAACGTAATCTTGATTACCAAATTCGGCGAGAGAAAAACAATGCAGCCGTAAAACGTTTCCGTGAACAGAACAAGTTTAAGGAAAACAGTTTAAAATTAAAGACTGAACTACTTAGGCATCTTACTTTGCTTTATGATAACGAATCAACACGCGTGCGTGGGGCTAAATTGGTAATTGCTCTGTTGTAGAATGCTATTTTATCTTGTTATATTATTCAAAATTTGCATGAAGGCATTCTTTAGCTAACTTTCAGTTTTTACTAGAAAACGGTATTTTATCACAAGAACTATCTAGTGGTTTATTCTGACTTTAGCAATTGAAATTTAAGCCTGACGGCTGGCGGGAACAAGCTAGTCAATCCGGAAATGGTGGCATGCACCTTGCCAAGTTTAATGAGACAAAACCATCATCCCGTTTCATTGTGTAGTCTCGAGTTTGGTCGGACTACGCAGTAACACTTAATGTTAAATATGTATTGGCGGAGTGAGAACAAGCGTGCCAGACGCGATGGACAGGTTTCGGCTACTGGAGTAAACTCGTCAGCCTTGGTCGGCAGACTATCTACGTGAAAGAAAACTCCGAATGAAAACCACCCTAACTAGAAATGGGTGAATTAGTGTCTTGCTACAGTCCACATATAACCATGAACAATACGAAAGACAATAATTACATACCTACCTTAAGGTAAGTTCTAGAATAGTGAGATGTATATCGCCATCCCACAATAGCCGTATTTCTAGACGTGAAGGATGCATTTGACTCGGTGGGTCGCAATGATTTTCTGTCGAGAAGTGGTGTGTCTGGTAAGTTTCAAGTATTATACGCATGCTCTACACAATCACTTAGGGCCTACAACGAATAAACACACAACGTTACTACCAATGTTGGTGTAATTTTAGACTGTCCACTTTCCCATTTCGTTTAATTTTGTAATAGATGTCATTATACACAACACTCTCCACACGTTCAGGATGCAGATGTTGAAGTTCTCTCAGGCGGTAGATTGGTCGATCTTGACTATGCAGATTATATTGTAATACTACTCGACAATCGAGATTCTGCTGAGGTCATTTTGAATTTATTGGAAGACGTTGTTCCGTCTGTCAGTTTAAAATTTGCACCCTCACCCACCACTCACTCCAACTCTGCGACTGCAGAAGATCTGGACATAATTGACAAGTTTACATAGCGTGGCAGCTCTATCAATAACTCAAGCAATATGTCTGGCGAGGTGAGTATGAGAATCGCGAAGGCTGAAGTAGTTTTCACGAACCTACGCCATTTATGGAGAAATACGAGTGTTTGACCCTGCCTTCAAGGTCGTGTTTACAATGCAATTGTAGTGATAACCGAAGAGGAACCCATTGATCTTGTTACAAAATAGGCAGTGTAACTGGAATTTTGATGCAGAGACGGCATCTTTCAGTCCTATGGGAATCGCAGATCCATCGGAATCTTCAATTTTCTTATTTATAAAAGTTTCGGTAGTGTAATTGTTGAAAATAATGTGCATGAGCATATTTTAGCAATCTGAAATTAAATATCGATCTTGAACAATTAAATAGCTTTATTAGGAAACTGATTAAATGGATAATTGACAAAAACTTGTGAATTATCGTGGTATATCATCATCACCATCATCATGCACAGTCCTACAAAAGCCAAAAGTAACTAATGTTTCACTGCCATATAATCATAAAAAGCGGATAAAATATAAACAATGACACAAAATAATAACTTTGACACAAAATATTAGAGAGAGAGAGAGAAAAGTATATATAGTGTATTTTTCTAGGTAACTTACCGAAGTGAGGCAAACTAAAACTCTCCACAACACCATTATGGCCAAGTTAGCATTCAGGCAAGGCGACATCAGAAATACAGCTTCCTTGCGGGTTTCACTGTATCACGCCATAAACAAACCAAACCTCGCAGCTAATTTTGCCCTACCAAGAAAAGAAAGTTACGAAGATGATTCTACTAGACATCTGCAAAAAGATCGCTACTGAGCTCGATTCGATGCCATATCGCAAAGGGTTTCTAACCGAGAACTATGATGCGCACGTGGACCCCATCCTGGCAGACGAGTGGGTCCTATACTACCCAATTTGGATGTAAGTGCCTTTAATTGTTTCTTCCAAGTCAAAATCTGCCCACCTTGATTCTTACGTCAATTTGGTGCTGGATGAGAGAACAGAGCTCTACTGGGCAATCGAATTGAGGGCATACGCAAAACGTGACCGAGCCAACAAAGTTGATGGAGCCTTATTTGTTTTTCTAACGAGGAGCACTTGTTGGCATATCCAAAAAATTCGTCCTCTGAGATCAATGTTGGTTATTCGTTTTTGATAACCAACATGTGCTATGCCTCTCAAACAACGATAATCGAATGACTGTAAGCGCCTAAAACCATAATCTCTAAGAGACCAATGGAAAATCTTGATCCAACGTCATTTTCAGTCAATCAGCTGATAAAAGGCTCAAAAATGAAGGGACAAGTGAGAACCCATCAATCGAAGCCAATAAGCAGAGCAACTGAAAACGATAAAAATTCAAGATTTTCCGACCCAAGAGTGTTATGTAAACCATATTAGAATCGATTGTCTGTTTCACTAAACACCAAGTACGTGATATTAAAGCCAAGTATACTTTCGATTTTACTTTTTTGCAGCAGAGATTTGATAGATGAATGACTGTAGTACCCAATGCAGGTACAGATTTGTAAAGTAATGTATTCTATGTTTGGTTTAGGTAATTGACACCTACGCGTCAACAGTCATTAATGGAAGGTAGAATTTACGAGCTGACCAATTCCATTCAGTTGCTCTGCGATGTATCCTTAAAGTGAAATCTTGTTGCGACGCACCGATATTTTTGTTCGTTATAACTTTTGAGAAGGCAACTTCAGCATCATGCTCGCCAGGCCACTAAAGCAACTTCAGTGGATTGCTGGGATGGCAGAAATGTGGGACCAGATATCTCGTTGAAGGATGCTATTCTTTGTCATATCGGTCACTTGACCACGCGACATCGCTCCTTTCTTCACAAATGGATATTTGAATGTGCAAAAATTTGTCAATGTCTAACAACAAGTAAGGTCCAAGTATGTATTAGGTTTTGCGAACCTAGAAACAAATTAGTTCAGTTGTGACCAGAAGGATAAACCAAAGGCAGCATGAACGGAAAGTATAATCTCATGCACATTCGTTTCGTGCTTACTGGCGACTCATCAGTAGGAGCCGGTATTACGCCCTTTAACCACTATATATTTGGTAGAAGAATGTGGAATAATAGGACGGTACAATCTCCTAGACAAATGTGTAAACCTGCAATAGTGAAGCTAACATCATCTAAAGTCAACGACAATGAGACTTCAATGCTAACTTACACTATATAATATATATACCGAGTCTGTAAAGGATACTAACACTATGGCTATTGTGTTAGTAACTGATACCTTTTTTGAAATCGATGAGTACCGGATACTAACACTATGGTTTCCGAGTCGGTACATGATATCAACCTGATGGATATCAATTTATGCTAAAGTTCACCCAAATTGACCATTACAACAATTTCCGAACACCTGTTACTCCAGTTAAACCATACACTCTGGCCTTCATCGATATCAATAAGGTCCAGTGAAAGGGCCTTATTAATTCTTCCTTATTCACGTAGGCTGTTCTGTGGCTCACCATGTGAGACCCAGATCTACTTTCTATATGTTTTAGCAAAACAATTATTTACAGTCTGAAACTTCTTTTATGCTTTCAGCGTTTGGAATCTTTGCTTCGGCGTCAGTATGTGTCGAGGGATGCTGGCGAAGATATCAAGAAGCTTCTAGACAGCGAGCCTGGACTACGTGGCCAATTCCTTTCGTTGATTACTCATACACAACGTGAAGCATCGGGGATAGTAAATGTCAATCCATCGCATATTGGTTCATCAGCAGCCTTGGAGACTGTTGGTGGCCTATCAGACGAAAACCTTGCTTATGAAGATGACTTCTTGAAGGATTTTCCAGATTTTAATTCTTTATTTCCTTAAACGACTAATAAGGTTATAGGTCACGGCCTTGTAGGTATCATTTCATGGCAGCTTGTATTTATGATTTGCACAACACTACCTGCCTGTGGTAGATTTTTTGTTAAGATTCTGCTATCATGTAAACTTGTATAGCATGAATTCTCAACATATTGTAGCAAAACAATTCAGCTTTTCGCTTGCATGTAGTGTACCTGCTCGACAGAACATAAAATTTAGTCTGTATTTTAGTTCACACCTGGCTAATATGTAACCTCGAGCAAACAGGTGGAGTTGCACTAGACACCACTCGCACAGTTTTCGTAATATTGGTAATCGTTGAACCCGGATTCCAGTTTTCCTTCTGCGACAAAAGAAAAGTAATGAGAAATGTGATTACAAAGATATCGCGCAAAATTTCACATCCAATGTTATTCTAGAAATGAATAGTGTTTACTTCAATTACGCAGCGCTGAAGTGAAATTATCGGTGTCCTACTACATCCTGCAATGAAGCGGCGTCAATTCAATTTTTGAAAGATGAATGTTTTATTGGTTACATATAAAGTCTGTTGACCGTTATTGCATGGGCTTTATGTGTAAGAGGTATTTCGTTGAATTTAAATGTTATATTTAAGAACTAGGCCGAAAGCCGAAGCTTCTATAATATTTGGTTCTCATAGTCAATCTTGCTGTCACTGATGCATACCACTTATCCGGTGGTAGTTCTATTTTTGGTTTGTTTTGTGTAGTCAACAGTTTGGAAAAATGTTTGGTGTGTAGCTCAGATTAAGGAGCTAGGTGTTGTGATAACTTTAAAAATTTTCTGTAAACTGCTTAATTACAAAAACGGGTTGTTTTGACTAGATAATAGATACTACATTTATTTGTATTTTGCTTGGAATGGAAAAGATTGTGTTCTTCGCAGCACACACATATCCATCGATAATAATCTGTAGTTATTTTGTAGTTCGGTATCAGATGTAATTCTTTGTTATGGTGTTTGGGTGTGTGTGTGTATAGATATGTTTTGGGATCTTTGTAGTTTAAGATACCGCCAGGTGTTTAAATCCATAAAACTTTCAACGTAAACGCATTGTGGGTCGTGGGTTAGGCTTTCAATCGTCTTCTCCCACTAGGTGAGCTACGTAGTATAAAATTTTTTAATCAAGCCGTGCGAATTGTAGTATATATATATATATATATATATATATATATATATATATATATATATATATATATATATATCGTAAATCTCACTATTAATTTGTCTAAAATATTATTTCTGTTTTCATTTATATAATTTTTCACTCCTTATGTTTATATGGCAGTGAAACATAAGTCACTTTTGACTTTTGTATGGCTGGACATGATGATAATGATGACGATGATGAGGCACTGATTAAAAACAAATGGATAAAGTGGTTTAAAAGTACAAAAATTTCTCACGCTACAGGCATCTGTTGCAGTTTAATTTTTTATCAGATTCATCATCTCTACGCATTATTACTCACTTGGTTATTGTTAAATTTTGGCTTAATCGTGTATCGTTTTCAATATTGTCAATCTCGTTAGTGTTGTATTTTATTAACCTAAAAGGGCTCTGGCGAAGCGACCATGAAGACACTACACTAAGAGAAAATTTTATTTTATGAACACTGCAACACGCCTTGTGTGTTCCGAGCTTATTTTTGTGATGCCACACTCTTCGACTCGCACTTTGCACTACTATTTCTACTAATACTTCTTAAAACTTTACCTAACCAGTTACCTTAGGGAAATTTCGGTTTTACCGTCCACGGGCTCTATCCAACCAAAGTGGCGTTGTTATTATTTACCTAAAGAAATACGATTGCTGTTCCCGTTAGTATCGTTCATGATGTTGCAGTCAATTTTCTTAATGTCTGTCATCATTCACCGTAAGAACTTGGACAAATTCAAGGTAAGTAATTAGCAAGAAGACCGAGGACGCTACATTCATATTGTGAGAGCTATCTGCCGCATCGTACTAAATTCTGTTTTATTAGACGTCCAGCAGACCAGGATTGGTTTTCCAGTTATATGACTATCGACGCTAATGTGGTCCAATTTGCTAGAGACTGATTTCCAATTATGTGGGTACGTATTTATCCTGAGTACTGTTTTTGAAAATATGTGTTGTTTTTATCTCGTTAATTGCTTTCAGCAGCCTTTACATTTCTACTTGCTTTTAACATGATTTCGTTTAGTTCAGACACATGTTCGTGCTAGATGAATAGATGAATAGTAATTGCTAAATATAATTGTTCGTTTTATGCACTTATCAAATCGTGCTTTTTATATTACAAAGTCTTTCTCAGCTGTTTTATATTGCATAATAGACCTCGACTCTGTGTATTATGTGCATTTTTCTCGATTTAAACAGTTCTCAACCTCTGTTCTGTGAGTTAAAATTTGTTTCAAAAACTGACCTCGGGCATTTGAGCAGGAAGACATTAAAATTGTTATAAATGCATATTTTTGCTGCTGATTGATTTTTTGGCTCAACAAGAAATTTTAATGTCATTATGTTACATTTTGTAAAATAAGATTTTGCATTTTTTTGCCTACATGAATGTTAGGAACCGTTTTCTGAATGTTCTTATGGCATTTAAACTATATATATATATATATATATATATATATATATATATATATATATATATATATATATATATATATATATATATATATATATATATATGTGTGTGTGTGTGTGTGTGTGTGTGTAATTCAATTGTGACAGGCGTTAATTGTTTTTTGAAATAGGTATCAAATAGGTCATGATGTAGTCTTTATTACGAAATCTTTTAAATGTATTCAGGATTGTCTCTGACACGAAAAAATTCGCTGCTAATTAGTTCTGTGTCATACATCTTATATACTACGGCATGGCACCCGAGAGTTGCAGCTATCACTATACTTTGTATCAACTATTAATGATCAGTTTTTGATTTTGTCTCTTTTTTCTACCATTATTGTATGTAATTTGCTTTTATTTTATATTCAACTGATGTCAAAGAATGAAATCCATATTCACAATTGTACAAAAAGATGAACTATTTGATTTTTGCATATATATGATTTTAGTTGCCCAACTTCATCTTATTGGTCTACTTTGAACGTGAAATTTGTCTTTTAAATATCAACTTGACTTCTTTAGACAGTTCATCGAATATTATTTTTGTAAACCAATATAAGTCTTTTGCCGTAAATCATTATATTAATCGTGATTATATTAAGCGTGTATTTTAGAAAGTCTAATGTAAATAATTATTCCGCTTTCTTTTGCATTGCGAGCTTCATCAAAACTCATAATAACGTTTGCCTGTGTAAAGATGAAAAACTATTTCCTTCACATTTCCTCCTTAAGATCTTTAAATAAATATCCACATACGTGCTTTTTTATAGGTACTTCATGAGAAACTAAGCGAGAAGCAGTTCTTGTAAGTATTTATTAGGTGTTGCGAACCTAGTAACAAATTAGTTCAGTTGTGACCAGAAGGATAAACCAAATGCAGCATGAACGGAAAGTATAATCTCATGCACATTCGTTTCGTGCTTACTGGCGACTCATCAGTAGGAGCCGGTATTACGCCCTTTAACCAATATATATTTGGTCAAAGAATGTGGAATAATAGGACGGTACAATCTCCTAGACGAATGTGTAAACCTGCAATAGTGAAGCTAACATCATCTATAGTCAACGACAATGCGGCTTCAACGCTAACTCACACTATATAATATATATACCGAGTCGGTATTTGATAAAATTTCTTCCATGATGCTCGGCTACTGTCGACAGTACCAAATTTAGTAACTTGCTGCTTCAATCTGAGTCCTTCCAGGTTATTCGGCGTTAAAAGTAGCCATTGTAACAACTAGACTGAGGTAGCATGCGGTCGTCGTCTCGGCTTGTTGATATCAATTGCATTCTGTTCAAAGACGAAAAAAATGCGCCAAAGATAATCATAAAATGCGCGTGGGAAAATCCTTCCGTTGTTGCTTTAAACAAACTGAATTTGAAACAGTATTTGTTTACTGTTTTGATCATAAGTTGAAGATTTTGCTTACCAATATGTGACTGTCAGTTGTTCGGTATGTATAAATTTGTTCATCGGAAACTTGAAGACGGTTTCTGCCTGGATGCAGCTGCTTTTAGGCAAATTTGCTTGTAATCCAGGAACTTCCTGCCTATTTTTTTAATTCGAAGTCTTCCATCTTTTTGGCGCTGAGACGTAAACTTATTCGCTATTGCCGCCATTGCCCTTGGCATCATTGCGAGCTAAAACCTTTGCTTGGTTTTATATTCCTTAAATTATTGTGCAGTGCGAGGGTCACCTTTTGAGATTCGATAAGTTATATTCGTGGGTTGTCGCTTTGCACTATTAGTTTCGCAAAGATCCGATTGATCGCCGTTTCGAAGTACACATCGAGTTTGTCTTCGTGGTGGCTGGATGCTGATTAGTCCCATTCCTCATTGTTTATACTTCCAATCTGGTGAGTGACCTGAATGCTATCGGAGTTGATTACCTTCTGAATATTTACAGATATCTCGAATAGAGGTGAAGAAGTTTCAACACAATCGCCATCTCGCAATATCGAGTCATTAATCCGTCCCAAACGAATGGAAGTGTTCCGTTGTCGTGCCTATCTTGCTCTTCTGCCAACTAGTTTTATCCATTTACCCTGTTCTGTATCAAAGCCTGCCAAAGATATTCTCCACAGAAGGATTTGCGACGAGCGAGAGAAGTGAATTAGGCCAACTCAGGCGGGATTTCAATCGGGCATGTGATACATGGCCAATCGGTTTAAGCGGCCCGCTATTGTCGTTTTCCTAATCTATCGAGCTGCTTTCGATTCTATCCAGCGCTTTAGTTTATGGCGTCCCGACCAAAACTGCTAAGTTTCCTTAATCCTGTTATACTGACTCATCGGCATATGTTCGCACTAGTAAGTGCCTCCAAGATACTTTTGCGATTGGATCCAGCATTCGGCAAGGATGCACCATTGATTCCATGCATTCTAAATTTTATTTTCGATGTATTTTTTGTTGATCCGTTGTATCCAGCTTGTTGATCTTAAATAAGTTAGCGATGCTATTCTGATGGCGGAAATGGAAGACTATGTTCAAAGAGAAGATAATTATACTCAAGAGTTTTCATCTTTTGCGGTCCGAAACTACATGCATTAAAAACGGTCATTATGGAAAATTTTTTTCCAAAGCATCAAATTGTACTAGACGGTGTCCTACCGCTATGAATTAAAGATTTCGTTTACCTAGATTTTTTGGTGATGCGAGTCGAGAAACTGGACGCTTTAGCATTGCAGCTGCTGTTTTCCGAAGATTATGCAAACTAATTTACGATCGTCGGTCCATTTCACTTCACACCAAATCAGAGGTATTCACGTCAAGCATACCGCCGGTATTTCTGTATGCTGCGGAGACGAGATTCGATAATATAGGTGCCAGCATCTCGTCATCCTTTTTAATCACTGTATTGACCCGAATGGGTACAGGTCACTGGCAGCTGAACGTCAGGAGGCAGTAGCCAAACGCTTTTGATGTGGAGCTTCAATTACACTGGTTAGGCTACAGTTTGAGAAGGCCAACCTGACGGGTAGGCCACCGAGACAACTCTGGTGGTTGACTGCAGCTGCAGGAGGATTATGCCAGTCAACTCGTCTGATATTATTATTCACGATATCGGTCACTTGACCAGGGCTCAGCGAAATCTCACTAACCAAGAGCAACGTGCTGGGTGATAATATTTTGGCGTCTAGCGGTAAGCGATGTTCTTTGGAGAGGCATCGTAATTATTTCCTTCTGACAATAACTCTTGTGTATTTTATTTAATTTAGCTATTCTAGTATCGAAAGCGCACATCAGTATGATGGTTGTTGCTTAGCGCTATCGGTTTCGCAAAGATCCGATTGATCCCCATTTCCAAGTACGCATTGATTGCGTCTCGGTTTTGGCTGGGTGCTGATTCGTACCCTGCTGCCGAAGGCTTCGACGTTCATACTAACCACTGGAAATGAGGTTCGATCTACCCTTCGTTGACTGGCAACGTTTCGGAGCAGAATTTCCCGTTCCATCATCAGGCCAATAGTCACGTTTGTATACAGCACACTACTCACAATAGCAGGTTTAAGCAAATGTGATTAGGGTAGTCAGTCAACGAAGATTAAATGGTATCTCGTTTCCAGTGGTTAGTATGAACGACGTTGAAGCATTCAGAGGAAATGGACGATTCAGCCTCCAGCCACCACGAATACAAATTCAAAGTGCCAAGCAGCAACCCGCGAATGCAACTCGCGGAGACTCAACATATGAAGCCCGAACTGCGCAACTCGCGGAGAGTCAACCCACTTTGTATTTTGTCTGGCTGCTTTGCTACACAGCTAACGAGTTTCAAGGTCTATTACTTTTCTTATATTCAAACTTTAACAGATATGAGTATTTTAAACCAGGTTACTGCCTACTCAAGATAATTGCATGGGGAGAACTGTTTTTCATATCACTAACACTTCAAATATCGTATTTCTAAAAGCTTAATAATTTATGTAGAATAATAGTGTGCAAGAGAGGTAGTGTCTACAAAACTTAGATTGACCTCGATGTCAATGCAATCTATCCCGACTTCCTTGTACTGTTCTTCCGATTTCAAGGCTTTTTTGATATTAACTGCTTTAACTTTTTATTTGTTACATCAAGGCATTGGCCGCAAATTATTAATGTGAATTAGGCTCCATACTATCGAAGGCTATTCGGGATTTTTATCTTATTCAGTACTGCTCGATCAATGTTTGTTCTCGCACAATTGGATGTTCATCGGATGACACGGTCAACGTCGGCAATTTTTTGAAATTTGATTGCGGAGTGCCAGCTTCATAATTTACAATGCCGCGTTTTGCGTATGCGGGTAGTAGCTTTGCACGGACAGTTTCACAAAGATCCGATTGATCACAATTTCCAATTTCGTGTTTTCTTCGATCGGGTTGAGTTTTGTATTCGTCCCAATGAAAATGCGGTTCTATCACATCTTTGTTTACTGGCTACGTTTCGGAACTGAAATCCCCGTTCCATCTTCAGGCCCAATTGCCACATATATACACAGCACAATACTCACAAGAGCAGATTTTTGACTCACCACTGGTTTTAAACATAGAATTTGTCTCAGTAACTAAACTCAATTTATGCATATGTCTAGCGCACATGAATGCCCTCACCGAAAAACTAAATATATATATATATATATATATATATATATATATATATATATATATATATACAACTATTTGTAATTAGCAGATCAATCCTTCGGCAATTCGTTACCCACTATCGGTATAATATTAGAAGTCAAAAAGATATTTTTGTAGTAGTTCCTTTTGTGATGTCTTACATGATAACATTTATTCATTAAAGCATTATGTGGACAATGACTAATAGTTCAATTTGTTTGATCCAGAAATTATTTGATATACATGGTTTTCTACAGTGAAGTATTTCTTTATTAGTTAATTTGGGGTTGCTGAATTGAGATAACCACAAATCTCTTTTTAGCTAACAACAAACAATCAAGCGTTTCGAACTTACATATCATCCGATCACGATGACATAATAACGTATGTGGATCAAGTAAGCATTAGTTGAATAATATATCAATGTGACGAAAGCTGAAAAATATTCAGGTTTGTGACGTGTAGAAATCATAAAGCCGAAGCGAATCAAGTGCCACATATGCGTCACTATTAGGAATGAAAGCCGCATTTTTTATTTTCACACCCCTAATCTGTCCACTATATGCTTCCGTTGTGTTCTGATGATAACGCGCTGGTGTGTTTGATATGTTGAAAGGTAGGCTTAGTACCAGCGGATTGGTTTTTGTATTAAATCTGTTTCGAATTATTACCAACAGCCGTTTAATCAATGATTGCTAAAATTCTGCTTTTGTTTAAATTTCTTGCCTGAATAATGTCAAACCTTTGCCAGTAGTATTGTCCATGTAAGTCGAACAACTACCTTATTCGAGAATGTGATTTGTCAGTCGATTCTGACTAAAGCTGTCATCGTTCACCATCCACTAAGGAAGAGGAGACGGGCGAAGTGACCTTATTTCTAACGGAGCATATTTCTATTTCATACATTTTCGTCTTTAAAAGGCTTAGTTGAAGTGTTTCAAGGTACTTTTTAATCGTATAACACCTGGCTCTACTTAAGTCCATTGTGCGTTAGACGGACCCTCGATACGCGCGATATTCAGACCTGCTAATAGAGTTCCTGTGCGTGTGCTAATTATAGTACGTAAATCTCGTTCGGGCGTCAGTTAAAAATATATTTCTCCCCAAGCCGTGTGCAATAGTAATTGTTTCCATTGGAAGAAGTGCAATTTCAAATTCCTTAATGAAGAGCCCAATGAAGCATTGTAAAAGCCAAAGAATTTAAATTTAATATCAGAAGTTATAGTGTTCATTTGTAAAGCACGAATGTGCTTGACCGCAGTTCGACATTTGTCTCGCACGATTTCCAGTGGCGACTAAATTCTCACGTGACTGACGGACACACCTGAACAAGTGCAAATATTTAAGATAAAATTTCTTAATAAGTGGAAAATTCCCATGAACAGACTTTCACTAAATATGCATGAATAATAACACAAGCGCGGCTTAAAAATAGAGCTCAATTAGGTATTAAAATTCTGTCAGTCCCAGAGTTTCGTGTTTGTGCGAATATTACCATAATCAGAGTTGTGGCCTTGACGCATTAAGTTCATACATTTGTCAGAACAAGCTAAGAATTGTTTTAATGCAGAAAGGCAATTCACGCAGTGGTCCAGTTTATATTTAATGGGAACTCATTGCATACTGTCCAGAATTGGCCTCGGACAGTGCTCTAATAACTGAGTCACCTCCCGCACACTATACACAATTTTCAGTTATATACTGAACCGAGAATATATGCGTGTATTTATGTGTAGAATGTAGTTATGAGCTGTTAAAATCTCTTTAATGCTAGTCAACTAGTTTATCTTATAAACAGTACTTTGTTCAAAAAGGTAAGTTATTTAAACACATTTTGTTCGTGCCCTAAATGCTGTAAAATTTAATATGCTTAATTTAGATATTAGTTACCAATGAATTAAATAAAGTCATTGGTTGTAAGTGTTGTAACCTGTTGGGATAAAACTTAATTAAAAATACACCTGGGTGGTCAAAGATACCGAGAAACCAGACCAGTTATATGACCGAGATTACGAGGCCACATTTGACGCAACTTCTGGCGTCGAGAATGTAAGTGCTAATATCTGGAAGAACAAGCGACATGGAAGGAAGCAAAGGCACTTGTGGGAACAACACAATCGAGAAGAATGCTCCGTAGACCATCGAGAGAGCATTGCATCTATTTCTCGACGCCATTTCCAAGACATCTGGGAGTATTTAGGTGTTAAGTACACCACGATCAAATTTCACAAACAATTTATTTGACCATTTAAATGGTCGTTGATTTACTAATAATAATATTATGTTTAGAATAATTATTTTGGAACTCTCCGTTTAAGTTCATGTTGGCCATTTTTGATTTTTGTTCGGACTAGGTTTCTGTCTTTCCATTTTGTTTTGTTCTAAAGATCGAGTATGGCTCCAGTTGAGCTAAATTCATACATGTTTTTATTAACATGTAAAAACTTATGATAATATACTCTGTTTGAATTGAAATTTAACACGTGAATTGGTCATTCGGGCTTCTAGTTTTATCACTCATTGCATGTGTTTATGACAAGTGTTTCTGAATTATTGGTCTCTCGCCACCAGAAAATGTGGGGGCAATCTCAGTTACGTCATTTTACATTAAGTGTAAAAAACGAATAGTTATCGCATGCAATTGATAAATTATTATTCAGCCACTCTGGTCTAAATTAGTTAGATGAAAATAACAGTTACGGAAATGCCCACACACACATGTGACACGCGAATATCTAGTGAAAGGTCAGTCTGAAATATAAATAATATGGCTAGAGGAAATAACGCACTTGCTTCATTAGTTTCATTTGTTAAACTTGTGAGGATGAACCAACTAAAGAAAGCTACCGATAAGGATAGCCTAAATATATTACAGAAAGAAAACTACGGGAACAATAAAAGCTGCATTAGTCAAAACGCAGATCAGGTAATTTCAATTAATCCAGGTTCCAAAAAACAATCTTCATTCAATTTCGTTTATTGTTATTAAGAATTGTGAAATTGAACGGATGGAGGACACTATGAATGGTATCCTAAATATATCCACTGAAAGGATGATCTGAGAACAATAAAGTGTTGGTCACAATAGAGATTATGTAATTAACCCAATTGCCTTTTATAAATTTTATAATATTGTGTTGGTTTTGACAAATTTATGTTTTTGATGGGACAGATATTTACAGCAAGAGCGCAACTTTGATTTAATAATAATAATAATTAAAAGAAAGAAATATGTAAACATAGAGAGAGTGTGAAAAAAAGCAAACCAATCAATTGCGTGTGTCACATCCAATTCAAGCTCAATGTCTAAACATGCTTCTTTTGCCTGCAGAAATCCGGCTGCAATTTGTTTATCCGTATAACTTTGTATGTGGCTAGCTACTTTTTGTTATTGCATTTAGTAATTATTTTGAATGCTACGCTTGAGAACATACGTGTGATGTTTCGACGATGTGTTGCGCAATTGCAGACGTGTATTCACCATTTGTTTCAAAACAGGCGTTTGAGTTACAATGTTTTCTCATTCGAGTAATAAACCATCTGGTCGATCGGCCTACGTAAGTTGATCGACAATTTGCGCATGTATGTTGATGAGTAATATTTGATTTCGACATTAATAATTTTAACTTTCAGGGTGATGACCGTATAATGTCTACGTTTTCAAGAGCCTAATATCAGTAACTGGCCGCTACATAAACATAATTTGTGCAATATAGTAGCCTTTTATTATATTTCGATGGGTTTTTAATCAGTGTGGGTAAACTAAGTTTAACCGTAGTGCGCGGCGAAATTCTTGAAGATTTTCCAAGAAGAACGAGACATGCCCACTGATTGGATTGTCTGCTTCCCTAAACAATGATTAGTTATTCCTGTTGTTATGATTGGTGTTTGTATAAAAACACACAACATACCAGCTACGTTTAATTCACATATAAACATCGGTCGTTTATTTCGTTACTGATAAAATATTTTCCAACCGACACTTTCCACCGTGCGTAACCAAGCTATCGTTTCTTGCTTTGAAAAACACCTGGAAATCCAGCTGGTTCAGAGGGTGTCTTGCATAAGCCATGGGTTCAGTGCTTGCGTATATCTTCTTTTCTTTGCAGCCATGCTCAATATAAGATGTAGCTGTATTCTTATCCTTAGCAATCGGCAGTCTGATCTACATAGCGCATTTCTAAGCATTGCATGCGAACTAATGCAAAATATTGATATAGACACCTGACGCATTAGGTACATAAATTTGTCAGTATAAACTAAGCACTGTATAATGTAGAACAGCTTATTCACCCAGCAGGCTACTTCCGACTTTATTTGTTACTCTGAACGCTACTCGAAGTGTTCCTAATAAGAAAAAAACCAGTCTACCTAAAGAATTGCATTTTCTACATTAAACAATAATTAGTTTATACTGGCAAATGTAAGTACATAATGAGTCAGGTGTTTATATTAAGATTGCGGCCTTGATTAAAGTAATTGTTATCACCGCCCGAGCAACCAATGTTCGTTTAATTATATAACGCTCGATATTTTTAATGTTAGATCACATGAAACCTATCATTTACATTTGTTTTTGGCGGGAATTTTTTTTGTTACAATCATCAGTTTTGTTTTAGGTATCCGAGTATTTGTTGTTTTGGTAATTCGTGGAGAATATACACCTTGGATTTTGTATCCACTTTGAAAGATATCCTAAAAGAGTATCCTCCTTTCGTTGATTATAGATTTTTTAATCTTTTGTCGTTATTTATCCATTCTGGTTGCTTCATTTTTGTAAAGGGTGTGCATTTAATCTCGACTAATTGGATTCTCTTGTCAAAAGTTATTTTTAAAACTAACAGATATTTCAGTCTCATTCAATTTAGGTATAAATAAAATGTTATTCTTTAACTTTGTTTAGACCTGCTTTATAATATAGTTATGCCTTAATCCACTCTTTACTTTTCGACTCAGATGATTGATTGTGAAAACATGTATGGAGATTCCATATATTTTATTCCAAAATTTCATGACAAACCTGTCCGAAATATGAGTTAGATACTCAGATAGTACGTATATTTCTTTGTGAAGGAGTGTCCAAAGGATTTGCCAAACTTATTTCATATATTTCATTAAATTTGTCAAAAATTGAAACCACAGAATAATTAGAGAATGATAAACGAAGCCAAATTTTTGGATATACCTGTGAGATTTAACGTAAAGCATATATAAAGCCCACCTTGTCATCATCATCATTATCATCATCATCATGCACAGCCTTACAAAAGCCAAAACTGACTAATGTTTCACTGTCATATAACCATAAGTCGTTCACGGTTATATGTGGACTGTCCAAAACACTACGTCGCCCATTCCTAGTGAGAATAGTTTGTCTTCGGAGTTTCCTTTCTCCAGGATAGTATGCCAAACAAGACTGATGAATAGTCTCTGCTCAGATGCCAGCGGCTAAAGTTTCCTTCAGCAGCCGAAACTTGCCCTTCACGTCTAGCACGCTTCCTTACAATTCGTCTAACACATTTACCAATGAAAGTCAGCGCAATTAGGCAAAACTCGAGGCTTCATCTGAAACGGGATGATGGCTATGTCCCTTTAAACCCGACAAGGTTCCTGCTACTGTTCGAGGGCTGATTAGCTTGTGCCTGCCGGTCGTCAGGTCGGAATTTCTATGATTACGAGCCACATAACATTTGCAAGCGCAGTTAAAATGTGTCCGATACCAACATATTAGATTTTAGTTAACCCGTATAACCACCTACGCATAGACTATCCAGACATTTTAATGAAACATGCCCATATAACAGTTAAATACTGTTTGTTGCGGAGATCTAATATATATGCAAGTATGTATTAGGTGTTGCGAACCTAGTAACAAACTAGTTCAGTTGTGACCAGAAGGATAAACCAAAGGCAACATGAACAGAAAGTATAATCTCATGCATATTCAGTTGGTATCGGTTGCTAACACAATAGCAATAGTGTTAGTATCCTTTACAGACTCGGTATATATATATATATATATATATATATATATATATATATATATATATATATATATATATATATATATATATATATATATATATATATATATATATATATATATATACGATGCTAGCTATTCTACTGCAGGTTTACACATTCGTCTAGGAGATTGTATCGTCCTATTATCCCACATTCCTCACCCAAATATAAAGTGGTTAAAGGGCGTAATACCGGCTCCTACTAATGAGTCGCATGTAAACACGAAATGAATGTGCATGAGATTATACTTTCCGTTCATTCTGTCTTTGGTTTATCCTTCTGGTCATAACTGAATTAATTTGTCACTAGTTTCGCAACACGTAATACATACTTGCATATATATTAGTTCTCTGCAACAAACAGTATTTTACTAGATGAATCACTCTGTCACAAACTACACACAATTTGCAGTTTTATAATAACTAATTTAAGTCGGTTAGACTTTTTTCTTTTAGGTGTTGCTCATATGGCATCCATTCTGTCCCAAAGTTCCAATTAGTCATCCCCAATCTTACATTATTGAACAGACGCCACACTAAACTGAGAAGTGGTACTGAAATGAGCACTTATATAATTAGACGAAAATTGGTTTTGCAAGCGGTGATAAATACCTGGCCCATTAAGTACATAAATTTGTCAGTTTAAACTAAGAATTGTATAGTGTGGAAAAGATCGTTCATACAGTAGACCGGTTGTGTCTTTATTCAGAACCAATCACGTACTGTCCAGAATTGTCTGCGGACAGGGCTCCAAATTTTACACGTCCAAATTAGTTTAATTCTACCTGCTCGTGATCTAGTAATGAAAATTTCTAAAATATCAAATAAAACCGGAAATTTTTTTTAGAATAATAGCCTAAAAGTTGTCTATAGAACATAATTTCACGTCTGTCAACTTAGTGATTTAGTTAAACGCTTAGGTCGAAGAGATCCCATATGCTTTCCACCTAAAGAAAAGGCTAATCAAAACTACAATTTCGTTTATAACTGAAAATTACCTGTAGTTTACCGAAAGAGTGGCGCAGTGGTACGTGTGCAAACAACAGAATACAAAACAAACAAGAAGAAAGCCGATGTACTCGATGAATTTCATTTACTAAGTTAAGAAATTTTAAAGTTTATACGAGCAAACGTTTTATGTCTATACACGTATATATATATATATATATATATATATATATATATATATATATATATATATATATATATATATATATATATATATATATATGTTGTTCCATATAGGCTAAATCTAAAGGAAAAAGGTATTCAGAAACAGAAATTGGAATATGACCGTAAGTTCACGTAGTGTGTTGCATGGTTATCACAGTGGTGTGAGAAGCAAGCGTTTCTAAGTTTGAGCCCCGTTCGCATGAAATTAGGGCATATACCTGATGAGTCTTCAAAAAAGATGAAATCGGTCTATTTGATTAATTTCCGTTGCTACTTTATTCAAGGGTCAATTTATATTGACCATATATAAATCTATATATATATATATATTGTTACGAACGAAATATATATATATATATATTGCATGCACACTACATATTGCAGAATTTGACAAATGCTATTCTACTTTGTCCATAATATTATAATGAAATTTAATCAAGGTTGTGATCTTGATATAAACACCTGACTAAATTTTGTATGGTGTGGATAAGGAAATTCATCCAGTAGATCGTTTTCGTCCTTATTGGGAATTCATCACTTACTGTCCAGTACTTACCACAGACAGGGTTCGAATCTGGGCATGTCAGCTGGTGCTCTAACCACTGAGTCACCCTGCCGCGATATTACTATGGTCGGTTTTAAAGTCCAGAGTGTAGTATTAAAACTGCGTTAGAGCTATTACTCTACTATTAGTAGCAAAGCTAAATCAATAAAATAGCAAACTTCCTGCTTAATGAAAATCGGTTTGCTCTCAGATATCCGTGTGAATACTCAAAGCCTTTGTAGCCAAATATGAATGAAAAATACATTTAAAATTCCACAGTAACGCATTTGCTCAATCTTATCAATCGATTTTATTGGAGATATGAACAAAAGAAGATTCTTTTGAAATGCGAGCTTTAATAAAATTCATTGTACCCTTCCAGTGTGCAAAAACAAAAAGAAATTTTATCAGACATAAGAAACATTTCTTTCGCATTGTCTTCTCAAATATCTACTAATGAACATATCTTTATATATAAATTTGAAAGCAAAACAAGATAGAAATATGTGAACATAGAGAGAGTGTGAAAAACAGAAACCAATGGCAATCAATTTGCGTGCGTCTGACATTGAGCTTGAACTGGATGTGACGCACGGAATTTGATTGGTTTCAAGGTATATTTACTTTCTCTCAAAAGATATATTCATTATATTTCTTATCTGATAAATTTGATTCGAATAAAGAAGCAATGTTTAGATAAAAATGTTGTTCACACACAAGTTATGTCTAGTAATCCAAAATGTTGAAAAATAGGCAACGTATGTAAGGGAGACTTTATGCCCCGCAGCATAAACTAATTAAGTTTCTCTGCAAAATACTTCAACCAATACAAAACATCATAAACGCAAACACTATCAAGGACTCTTTCGAGCTAGCAGATGAACTGAAGGAGAAAAACATTCTACAGAATGAAATTGTTTCGTTTGACGTCTTACCCTTATTTACAAAC